>CAXIWW010000281.1:5000-32500 GCA_964036315.1 Acanthosepion esculentum
AGCAATAGTCAATAAATTAATAAATAAGCATTCAAATCACTTATCTTTCAACCGACTTCAAAGTTTTGGACATAGCACTCATCCGTGTCAGAAATCTATAAAATTATTTATTTCTTATGTAGAGTATAAATATGATATCTGTCAATAATTCAATGGAATTATCTGACCCTGTTGAGCAAAGTGTCTGTGTAATTTTAAGTCAGCTAAAATGGTCAACCGGAATAATTCTGGAAAAAAAATGTTTTTAAAGCAAGCCGTCATTGTTAATTACATTGCGAGATATAGAGAGACAGAGAATTAATAAAATTTGTACTCTTATGAATTTCTTATATATAATTTTTTTTATAGTGAATAATAGAGTATAGAGTCATAACATCAATGAACAAATATATATATATATATATATATATATATATAAATAAATGAACAAATTTATATATATAATATTTGCTGACCATTTGTATTCAAGGATATCCATCTACTAGAGCAGCTAGCTAATCCATATTGCAGACACTCGCTCAGGCACATTTGTGTTTGTTCAACACCCACAGAGCCTACCTGTGGTTTATAGTGCAACTATACTGAGCAGACCTTAGTTACAGTTTCTGAGGGAGAAACTGTTATCTAGCGTAATCAACAATCTGAACAAGGTCAGCATGCTCAAGTCCTCGGCCACGATGACTTGTGACTTCATGCTAGTACAGTTATCGATGGCCCACAAGAGTTCCATCTATCCAATTTCACTCATAAGGCTTGGGACAACCCATAGTATGCTGGGATCAACCTCGATCCAGTCTGATAGCAGGAAGTCGCCTTACTTACAAACCGACCATGGTAAGATTTGAACCCAGGTCTCATGGTCAGAAAGCAAATGTTCTAACCACTCAGCCACACAAATCAATAAACCTATCAAAATACACAAATTAGTAGAATTTGGCACATTTAGCCAAGAGAATTTTAAAGAAAATGCTCACTGATAACTAGAGCAAAAAAAAATCAATAAATATTCAGGCAACTTATCTATTGACCGTCTCCAGAGTTTTGTGTAATGCCATTAATCAGGGTCGGAGTTCAATAAATTTATTGATTTATCAAGCCCTCTAACTGATGTGTGATATTAAACAAAACTCTGGAGTCAGTCAAGAGGTAAGTTGTTTGAATATTTACAATTTAATTAGTGTATGTATGTATGTGTTTATATATATATATATATAAAATTTATTATAATTTTATCATATAGACAATACCATTTTACTCACTACAAAGATGCAACTTTGTTTCAGTCCACTTCAACTGCACTTTGACGGGTGAGAATCTAAAATGGTTATTATTATATATATATATATATATATATATATATATATATATATATATAAAAGTGGACATGGAAGTCAGCACTTAGAGGCGACAGTCTGTTTCATGCTAGTGCAATCGTCCGTACTGACGATTGCACTAGCATGAAACAGACTGTCACCTCTAAGTGCTGAATTCCATGTCCACTTTTATATTTACACATGCTCTATCTCTGATATTGAGCTCTTTATCCCATAAATACAGTGCACTTTAAGACTATATTTCTATATATATATATATATATATATATATATATATATATATATACACACACACACACATAAATAAACAAGCACTAAGCTGTTTTAAAATCATATGCATTAAAACGTGCTCAATTTCAAGTAAGTGAAATCAAACCTGTAGTGGGATTTAATATCTTAAAAACATTAAAATGCTGAACTGAACAACACCACGGTTTCAACGGCCAAGGTCTCAATCAGGTGGCTAACTCAGCAAACTAATTAGAGACAACACAAGAACTTAAATTTTTTAATGCGTCACCAGAAGTAATGAGGGGAAGTAGGAGTGAAAAGAATTAGGGTAGGAGTGAAAAAAAAAAATTTCCGCCATCATCTGGGCTTGTACAAGCCCAGTTTCAGACCTCCCATTCAACAGCTCAGCTATATATATATATATATATATATATATGAATGAAGAAATATAGTCTTAAAGTGTGCTATATTTATGAGATAAAGTGCTCAATATCAGAGATAGAGCATGTGTAAATATAAAAGTGAACATAGAAGTCAACACTTGGAGGCGACAGATGCAATCGTCAGACAAATCGTCAAGTTGCCTGATGATTGCATCTAGCATGAAACAGACTGTCGCCTCTAAGTGCTGACTTCCATGTCCACTTTTATATTTATTTATATATATATATATATATATACATACTGTGTATTTAGGTAGCAATCACCTCTTTTATACAAATTTCATTAAGGATGACTGACAAGGTACTCCAATTAAGCTTTTCATTCAATTTTTCTTGTTTTCATATGAGTATTTTAATATTCTGGACATGAAGTGTGTAAAAACTGTTCAAATGTTTTATATATCCATGCAATTTCTGTTTAGCCATTATCAAGGATTTTTTTGGTCTAATTTCTCACTGAATACGTAGATATTTATATCTATAGTGATGGGAATATTTTAGTTTTATTTTCCAAATTGTCAGCACCATGTTGCCATGATCATTATCAGAATTGAGTGTAAGAACTTTATTATTAAGACTTCCATTATATTGAATTGCTTTCACATGGATGTGGCTATCATACTTGTATTTCATACGGGTGTTTTGTGGATGGAGTTTGGTAGCTTTCCGTGTGTATTTAGATGAGTCCTAACTGAGATGTAACGAGTTTTCTTGATAGGCATATAGTGATATGTGGATTTAATTAGGAACCACAGCTCTTTACAGGACATGTAAATTGTGTTTATTTATATATAGTGGCAACAGTCCGTTTCATGCTTAAAGACATTCTTTAGGCTATTTAAGCATGAAATAGTCACCATTGACATCAATACACGTGTTCATGTTTACATATACTCTATCCATGATATTGAGCACTTTAACCCATAAATATAGTATACCTTAAAACTGCTTTTATCATATATATATATATATATATATAAAAAATGGGAATACATTAGAGGCAATGGTGTCTTCATCTACCTAATTTCTTACCATTACGTGGGAGCTATTTCTCTTGCAATATATATATATATATATATATGTGTGTGTGTGTGTGTGTATAACCATTTATCTGTTCATCTCAGTAGATTGAGGAAAGTAATGGAAAAGAGAAAGAATTTTTGAAGAAGGAGAGCCTGAGAAGGAGTAAGAAAGCAGGATGAAAAATTGAATGAAAAGGTAAAAGTATAACAAAGACAGGTTTGCCGTCATGAGTTTTAATACTCCTTTATCCCTTTGATCTTTTAAAGTGGGCAAAGCTTTCTTTTTTTATTTATTTATTTATTTATTTAGTATGATATTAATGTATAGATTTGTAACAAGAAAGACGTCAGAAAATAATCCACTATCTGTTATTGTCATAAAGGAAATTGGAAGAGGATTGAAAAAAAAAAAGTTTCAATTTGAAAACGTAATTGGAATAAGACACACTGCAAAAGAGAAAGTAATTTGCCTAAAAACTAGAAAAATATTTCAAAAACTCTCAAATGCTTCGAACCTTTAAATAGTCAACATATGAAAATGGGAGAAAGCTTTCCCATTTGTAATTGCTCAATGTTTTTAATCAATATCTGACAGTGTTCATTGATAAGTTTTAGACAGAATAAGATTGGTAGTCTTTCAAAAATTGCTAAAATATCAAAATTTATTGATTTTCAAAACTCACAAACCAAAATGAATTAACAGGAGTTGCGCGTAAGTAAGCCACTCAATATTTTTCTGAAACTGAGTCTGATTAGAAATGTTCTCAAAATGTACATATTGTTTTCTTTGTTCAAAACCATGGTATCAATTATCTTGAAAGAATATATATTTAGTAGATACATGAACAGGTGCCCATATTACACTTATAGAAAATAACTGAAGAGGTTCTTAATTTTATTTTAAATAACCATGCAACTGATTTATCAATGAAATAGGTCTCACTAAAATTCTAAAATAATGTAAATTTATTTAAAATTACAGACCACACATTTTATAAATATTTAAAAAAAAAAATGATTCCATCATGACACAAAACATCCTATGTTTCAAAATGGAAAACTCCAAATCTAGATTAATTTTAAAAATTAAATTGACAATATAGAGTTTCATTCTATTATCAAGTGATTTTTAGAACCTTCTAAAAAATCACGTCATACATCTCATAGTACCACATGGAGGGTATTTCAAGAGCAGCTCCTGTATCCGTATCATTTGCAACACATGCAGGGTCTTTCACCCTCTCATCACTCACTACAGAGAACTTTTGCTGATTGTTTATTGCACAAACTGCCAATCTGTTTTTTTGTCTCTTCAGTCTTGTTTGTAGACGAGGTAACATTTGGAAGACAAGGAATAAAAAATTTACACAACCAACATTTATGAGTGGATTGGAATCCCCATGGTACAATACAGGCTAGACATCAGCATAGGATTAATATGTGGGCTGGAATTGTAGGTGACTTTCTGGTAGGTCCATATGTTCTCCCAATACATCTTACAGGAGCTGTCTGAAGAGACTACTTCAAACACACTTTCAGACCTGCTAGAGGATGTACTCCTGCTAATATAAAGATGCATGCGGTTCAAGTATGATAGTGCTCCAGCACATTGGCTGACACCTACCATGAAAGATGGATTGGTAGGAGAGGACCGGTTCCATGACCTGCATGTTTCCCCAACCTCAATCATTTTGATTTTTATCTGTGGGGCTACCTAAAAATTGATTTATGTAGCAGACATTAAGAATGCACAGACACTTCATCAACGTGTCATGGAGGTCTGTGAAACCATTCAACACTCTGTCGGAGTCTTTGAAAGTGTGCACCAATCAATTATTCAACAGGTGCATGCATGTGTAGAAGCAACTGGAAGACATTTAGAACATTTGTTATGAGCTGCTGTTTTGGAGATATGTTTATATGGATATTTTTACCTTCTTTTGGTGTCAGGAACCTGCCCCCAAAATTCAAAAAGGAATCAGAAACTCAGTCCTAAACAAGGAGCAAGAGATAAACCTCTACTCCTGTTCAAAAGATTGAGGAGGAGTGTGAACCAGAAAAAGCTAAACCTATCTACTTCTATTAGAGAGGGAGAAAAAATAAATAGTGAAAGAAAATTCAGAGTTCAGGCAGAGATGTTAGAAATATACAGTTGGAGTAGACTTTAGAAGGGCCCGGAAATCCAATGGAAAGACAACAAGGACTGTCCCTCTTCTGATACCATGTAGAACTTTCATTGTTCTATAACAAACAAACAAAATAAAAAAACGTATATTGTTTCTCAATAGAATAAATCTGATTTTTGGAAAATTTCAATATTTGATGTTTGTACATCCCATCTTCAGATTGACCAATAATATTCTTCCTTTTAAACTGACAATTCCTGTTCTTCCAAAGAAGAGTCACTGCAAAAAAATTTTAAAGTTATTTCTCTTTAAATTTGATAGCGAAGTGAGGACATTGTCGATGAGAATATCTTTTATTAAATTCAATATCTGACTAAAATAGTGATGTGTGAAAATTTCTTTCATAATCAGATTCATATTTTAATTATGTCATGGTTGGATGAAAGTAATTTCAGATGAGAAAAAGAAGATTTGTTTATTTTGTTTTGTTTTACGGCAATGGTCATTTAATGCCGACAACTTTTTTTTTTCTGATCATATTTTTTGTTTTGTTAAAGATCTATTTTTGTCAATATTTTTTCCTCAAAAATCTATAGCTTGTAATAGTATTTTTCAAAAACATATAGCTGGCGATATCTTTTCAAAAACGTATTGCTGGTAATATTTTTTCCTTCAAAAATTTATTTCTGGTAATAATTTTTTATTTATTCCTCTACAGTTCCATTGAAGTATCTTATGCGTGTTTGTGATCATTGTTTTTCTGTTTGGTTCACTGGATTGCTTTGTATTTTAAGGTTTGTTTAGGTTTTTCCTTAAGTGTCATACTCTGTGGTATTGTTCTAGAAATCCATGCTTTCTGGTTTTCCTGTTTCTTTTCCTGTTCTTTGGGGTCTTTGGTTTTGATTTTAGGTTCTTGTGTTTTCCTATTGGTTCTTTATATTTTGATTTTGGGTTTCTTGGTTTTTGCTTTCATGTTCCGTTTCCATTTTTTTCAAGTATTGTGGATCCATTTTCAGTGTTGTTTGCTTTTTGTCTAGGGAGTGATTTGGATCTTGTGATTTTTTGGAGATGGGGATATGCAGTTTCATTAGTGTTTGGTTCAGAATTTTCTTTGGGTGTTTTTTTGGTTTCTTTAGTTTTGACTTCACTTGTCTTAGGTTGTTCATTTCTACTCTTTTCTTGGATATTGAAATCTGTTCTGAGTCCAAATATGAGGGATTTTAGTTCTTCAAGTATAGTTTTTAATTCTCTTATTAAGTTTGGAGTTTCTGAAGAATTACTTGATAGGTTTTCATTGTTTATTTTATTTGTTTTTTGGGTTATTATTGCGTATGTGTCTTTTTTATTTGTCACCTCCTTTCGGGCTTCTTGGAAGGTTATGTTTTTCCGATATTTGACTTCTATTATTTCTTTTTCTTGCTTGTATATTTTGCAGTTTTTGGAGTAAGAGGGGTGATTTTCTGAGCAGTTTGGACATTTGGTTTTATTCGGGCAATCCCTTTCCTCATGATCGGGATCTTTTAAACTGCAATTTCCACATGTTTGGTTGCTTCGACATTGGTCTTTGTGATGTCAAAACATTTGGCATCTGTAACATTGAAGTGGGTTCGGTATATATTGTTCTATTTTAATTCTCTCATACCCAATTCCAATTGCTGTTGGTATCTGAGGAGAGTTGAAAGTTAATATGTAGGTATTTGTATGTATTTTACATCTGTGACCCCTATTTTTTCAGTTCTTTTTTGATTTCATCAATAGTACATTATGAGAGCTCTCGGTTTCTTATGACTCCTTTGGAGCAGTTTAAGGTTTGGTGGGGGTAGGATCTGATGTCTGTTTCATGACATTTCTGTAACTGTAGTAGAGCTTTAGCTTGTTTTTTGTTTTGTACTTTTATTAGTATTGTACCATTTTTTAATTTTTTAACATTTTTTGGAGTTATTTTTCTCGATATGGTTTTTTGAATTAGGAAGGGTGATAATTCCGTCAATGGTTTGTTATTTGTGGCTTCCAGTACAATAAAGTGTGGGAAGGTTTTGACATCATTTTCATTATCAGAACCTGTTTCTATGTAAAGTCTCTTGGCGTTTTTCTTACTCATAATCAATTTATTTTTAATTCGTCAACCGTGCTCCCCACCCACCTTGGAGCCCCTTATGGGGAAGATGATGAGGGGGAAAATCCCATTCGCCTCATTTCTCCAGGGTTACATAGCTGATATACTGAAGCATGGGGGGGGGCATTCATGATACTAGGTCTTATCCACCCAAGTATGGACTATCTCTTAGATTTTATCAGTTCTGTCAGTCTCCTTAATCCCAGCTTGATTGGCCCTACAGCCGCTGCTTACTAAATCAGTTTATTGCCAAATATGGAGAGTGTGAGTGTATATTTTGGTCTGTTTGTCTGATTTAGTGCTTGACATGACCAACCGATTGATTGGATCGGGCCTCTCCAACCTCCCGTCCAGCTCAGATAAGGGCCGAAGTGGTGTGTTGCTAAATCATGTCCTCTTTATACTTAGGTCATGATTTGCTCAACCACCAGGATCCTGTCTCGAAGCATTACGGGTTACGGGTCACAGGTGGCCCCATTGAGGTACTTTTACCCTCTGCAGGGGGGTGGGGGCAGTCGACGTATTCTGAAGCCCCACCGACAGGGTGGAGTAAAAGAAGAGAATGCATATTCTAAATATAGGGTGTAAGTCTGGACACACAGGAAATCTCATTAACTATATTTTATTTACCCCCACAGATTAAACACAGTTTTTTCAAAAGAAAGAATTCAACTTGAATTACTTTTCTGGGGTATGCTAAATGAAGTGTACTCAATGAAAATCACATGCAACACACTTAACTGAACACAAAAATTGATGTCAATGTGAAGTTATTGCATCAAGTTTATGTGAACCTTGAAAAGCGCATCAACCTTTGGGAACCATATTGAAGATTTTATTTGTTAATATTCCAATTCAATAAAATGTTGAAAATTTAATTTCTTGGAAATATGCATCTTTGCCTACGTGTCCAGACTTTAGGGACATCTTGTAGGATGATAAAAGAATCAATTTCAATTTCACTGTCTCTTTCGTCGTCGTTTTTTTTTTTTTATGTTCGCTTTGGCTACAATAAAATTCTTCTTTCCTCTTTATCTTTATTTACAATTTGTCTACCACAGAAAACCCACACTCAACTATGTGACGATTGTAGGATCTAAAACGATTCTCCCCTTCTCCCCATTGGAAATGCAATTTTCATATTCATTTTGACCGTCGGAAACTCACCAGCAAGATCTCATATTTGCAAGAATGTAATATTTACCTTATGAGCAGCCATCTTTTTTGTTTTTGTTTGGATTTCTTTACATTTGATACACGTGCAAAGCCTTTGCTGGCAGTAAGTCATTTTTTTCTTTATTTGCTTTTTCCTTCAGTTCTCCAACCACTTATCAGCTTTACTTAAAATATATCACATAAGTTATAAACTCAAACCCATGTGTGCAATTATACACCCAACTGTAGAAGAAATGCAATGTTTGGGATAGTCTTTTCTCAGCCTTCTCCATAAGGCCCACTAACATAAATCCTAACACACGTTTTATCTTTGCAAAAGTCAGGTGAGGGCAAAAATGAACTACTGCTGCCATATTTGGATATTAGCTGTTTAATCTCCCTTTTCCAGTGTTGATGAAGCTCAAAATCATTTACATGGTCATGTAGTGAATAGTTTATTTTACACTTGGAAACCTCTTTCCCACAGACAATACTACTAGCCAGTTTCTGTACTATTACTATTTCTATAGCAAATGTTCAGATTCTCGAGTTCTACCAGTTCAGACCTTTACTGCTAGGACATTTGTAATGTTATACCATTCATTTCCTCCATGTTCCAAAAGGAAGTTTCACATTTCAAACATTTTCAGGATATATTTACATTAAATTTTAATATAAGTTTCTACTGGACATTAAGTTGAGGATCGGTTTTCTATTGTTATTAAGTAATAAACTGATCCCACAGTGTTATTACATGGTGTCATATTTTATTATGCAAGTCAATGTTTTCAAAATAAAATTGGTCTCAATTGGGAAAATTTTCAAGATATTTTTACATTAAATATTGATATAAGATCCTATTGGACATAAAATGTGGGATCAGTTTTCTATTGTTATCAAGTAACAAAATGATCCTCACCAGAATTAATACATTTAAAATGATATTAACCAACTGATGTTTGGGAGAGACTTACAGCCACATCACCTTAAAACCTCAGTTCCTATATAATGATCAAATTGAAGTACCTAGATGTGTGATCGCTTGTGAATACCAGGTGCTGTATGCTTGGATGTGCAAGTGGTGTAATAGGTAATGGCTCAGAATTGATAATTGGAGAGTGAAGTTCCAATTCCCGTTGGGTTTGCTAAATTCACTAAGGAGCAATTAGCTTTGGAAAATGAACGAATCCATCTGTTCTCAATCCAGCTATGAGTTATTTAGAAAGATTTTATCATTATCTCAAAAACAAACAAAAATTTACAATCTAAAAATATTTTCTGGCTTTAATTAACCTGCAAAGGGTCAATAAGCCATAGAAAATGAATGAATCAATGATAACGGGAAAATTATCCAAATAAAAAAGATTAGAGTAATATTTCAAGATAAAAATCATGAAAGTATTTGTAGAAGCTATTGTGGCCATTAAAACAGAAAAGTCACTGTTTATATGGCAATGAGAGTCAAAGTCAATAACTCTAATTTATCACCTTGATACATAGATAAAAAAAAGTTACAAATAAAAAAACGTCCTTGATAATAGCTAAAAGAATAGCCAAAAGTGCTCAGATATGCAGAACTTTTGGACAGTTCTTATTCTTGTATGAACACAAGAAAAATGAAATAAAAAGCTTAATCACAGTCATCTTTAATAAAAGACACACACACACACATATATATATATATATATATATATATATAAAGGATAGCTGCCCAAATATAGAAGATATATATATTGTCATCCACAGACAGACCATTTTGCCATTTCACAGTTCATCAGTGTAGCTAGACATCTGATTGCCTCAAGCTGGAATCAAAACCCGACTGATTTGGTATCAGTTGGAGATTTTACCCCTAAGCCATTGATGCATGGCAGGGATGAAGGTGAATTTAGATGTGTTTATTTTTAGACAAACATGCCAGTGACCGGAGAACTTGATTCATCTTAACAGATATATATATATATATATATATATATATATATGATAGAAATTAGTAGGATTTGAGATAATTATAATTAAGTAATTCATCTAGTCTAGAAGAAACCTCAACAGAATACAGAAAGCACTGGACAACCGTTTCATCCTATATTTGGGACTCATCAGCAGTGCATATCCACTACTGAGAATTGAAACCCAGACAGTTATGCTATCCGGCAAATGTCATACCAACTGTTCCAAGAACCTTGGTGACAAAGCGGTAGCAAATCAGACTCGATATAGCGCTGCTCGATCACATATTCCTTACCCATAGGACTGTACACCCACGAGGCACGACTACTATCTCCCCAAGCCATTCCATCCAAAGCATTAGAAGCCGGTTCAAGCAAGGATATATGAGTGATAGAAATATTAGGAGGATTTGAGATAATTATAAGGCCCGTTGGAGCAGTTGGTATGATGTTTGCCTGATAACGTAACTGTCCGGGTTTCAATTCTCAGTAGTGGATGCGCACTGCTGAGGAGTCCCAAATATAGGACAAAATGGCTGTTCAGTGCTTTCTGCATTCTGTTGAGGTTTCTTCTAGACTCGATGAATTAGTTTTTTATATTTATATGTGTGTGTGTGTGTGTGTGTGTGTGTGTGTGTGTATGTGTGTGTGTGTATGTGTGTGTGTGTATGTGTGTGTGTGTATATATATATATATATATAGTTGTAATATATAAATACACTTAGTATACAATATAATAAGATACCGATGAATTTACAATATGAAATAATATTCATTTCGATGGATATATTGGACTTTGTATATTTGTACCCCACTATCACTTTGTTGGTGTGCGGCTCTCTCACAATAATGAAGTAAAAATGTCATTGGTTCAATGACATCCTTTTGCCATGGGCTTGATTTTAATCAAATTCTCATCATTTGTAATAACACCATCATGTGATCACAGACTCACTTCTTATCACAAACATCTCATTATTGTTACAGTACTCAAATTAGACATATAAACTTAATTAAATAATTATAAATGCCAGCAGTTAGAAAATTATTATCTAAGCATTCATGAAAGTGATAGATACCAAATAAGCATGTCTCAAAATCCATCATATGACAGTAAAAGCATAGATTTCAGAAATAAATGAATCTATATATAAAATTCTGTGACTTTCATTAATCTGTCTACCCACTACAGCCTCTAAAATAGCCATACATTGACCTATCAAAACCAAATTTTCGGGAGAAGTGTAAACAGATAAAGGGTTACAAAGTACAGTTGGTTTTACTAGGGTGCATAGCTTAGTACAATAAATTTTCATTCATTTTGTTTTGGAAACGTTAAAAGTTTTATTTAACATACAAAATTCTCAAAATATTTTAAAAAACAATTTAATGATTAAAATAACGAATACCTATTTAATAAAAATGTAAAATTGTTTTTAGCATTTTTCTGTAAGTTTTTATAAAACCTGTTTACTGAATTTGCAAGAGCTATAAACAAATCACATGACCAAATATTTCAAAAAGTTGGAATTTAACCCCAGAAAGAAATATTTATGTATGGCCAGTTCTATGTTGCATGCTCAAGAGTAAGTATTTATGTTTTGCTGTTAAAAAGGAAAAAAATTTCTTAAAGAATTTTTTTATCATTAAGTACTATAAAATTAAATTAAAGAAATTATTAAACTGTGAATTAGGGTTTTTGTCAGTATTTTTCCAAACAAATCAGCTTATTCAAATTTCAAAATTGAATGAAATATAGATTTTGTAAATCTCTATATAAAATGTTTGCAATAACTTCAACAATACGAAATACTGTTCAGATTTCAACACGCAACAACACGTTTCAAAAACAATTCTAGTCAAAGAGACAGCAAATCAATATTTTCTAAGCATAGATTAGGTGTGGCACAAGGCCGAAAGTGTGGGGCACTCAGTGATTGATCTAGCCAGACAAGCTTGGTAACCATTACACCATGTCAATGTGCCAACATCAAAATCAATATGAGCAGGCATTTGTTTTGATAAAAGAGCGATTACAGAAAATATGAAAAATTGTGACATGTTTCATCTTTCAAAAAGACTTCTTCAGGCTACCTCTTCTATGTGCCATGTCCCTAGGGACTTGAGCGATTATGACTGCCCAACTTTGTGTCTTTTATACTCTTATTAAATTTTGTCTTTTGGCAATCTCACCCAAACCCAGCTCTACCATGCATTCACTTAAGCTCACCAAGTAGGTTATACGTTGTTTTCCTGTACCCCACTTGCCAGGGAGCATCAAATTTTCCAAGCCTTTTTTTCCTCATTATGTGCGCTAGAAATTTCAGTTCTCTCTCTCTCTGATGTTAAGGACAAGTTGCGTTTTTGTTTCCATTGTCTCTAGAACTTTGTTGCTGCTCACATGTTTGGTTCATGGTATTCTCAGTATCCTTCTGTAGAACCACATTTCTGTTTCTTCAAGTCTCTTCTTCATCTGTGAGGATTTAGATGGGTTATTTTACTGGCACACTAACCCCATGAGTCATTTTATGCTGAACCAGAGTTTTAAGATTTGTTTTTATTTTTTATACAAATTCTTTTCCAAGGGTAGGGGAGTAAATAAGTTGCATTTTGCAGATGGATATTTATTTGCTTTCCTTTTTATATTTTGGGGAAGAGTTTGGGGAATTTTAAGAATTCTAAAATGGTTTTGTGTTCAAAACACTCGTAGAGGGCCCTAAGGTTGGGTCATTGTAGATGTATTTTCATATAGGTACCTTCTTTTTTTATTTTTCAGGTAAGCAATAAATGTTAGACTGAGTATATCATGGCAATTTGGACATTTTGGAGGGTCTTCATTTTCTAAGAGGAACAAGTGGGTTATGTGGATGAGTCTGATTTTGATTCTTTTAAGTGTCACACCTTTTCTTGAGTGTCTGATAGTGTGATGTTGTCCAGTCAGAGGTTTTATTTGATATACAGTGTAACCCGGATATAAGAGAAACCTGGATATAAGAGATTTTCTCTAGTCCCAAATTAGAGAATGTGTTAATAAAACAAAATAGACCAAACTCGGATATAAGAGAAACTCGGATATAAGAGACTTCTTCTCCGGTCCCAACAACTCTCTTATATCCGGGTTACACTGTAATTTGTTGTGTATGTCTTCCATGATTTTTGCCATTGGTTGAGGAAGTAAGAGTTAACTGTGGCTTTCAAGTCTGTAAAAGAGTTTATTGAATTTGATATGTTCATTAAGAGAGATTCCGCGGCCATTTTATCAGCCCTGTTATTCCCAGGGATCCCAATCATCTGAGAGGAGATTGTCCGGCATTCATTGCCATATAGGAGGACTGATATTGTATAGCAGGTCAGTACTCCTTTCTTTGGTTCTAATGAAATGTTTCTGCTTCTTAATACTTTGCCTAGCATTTTGGAAGGCATCTTTGGATTTCATTGTCACAATTTCCGTCTGCTATCAAAACAAAATATGAGAGAGTGAATGTAAATGTAAGCAGTGTAGGCACAGAGACCGACACCGAATGGCGACAGTCTGTTTCATGCTTGATTGCAATCTTCAGGCCTTTGTAGGCACATGGTTTTCAATTGCATTCAAGCATGAAATAGACCATCTCTCTCTGGTGTTGAACTGTGTCCACACTGCTTATATCTACTTAGACTCCCAAATATTGAGCATTTTCACCCAACAAATATAGTATACCTTAAAACTACATTTTATCATGTACATGTATTCCTGTTAATTTCAATCACTTCATTTACATTATTTACATGCAGACTATTATCCTCATCTTTGTTGGTGTTATCACAACATCTTGCCCATTATGCTCTCTGACCTTCATTAGGTTTATTTAGATCCAAGTAACCTCCAGGGAATTCTGAACCGAACCCTTTATTTAATCTACAGGGGTAGGCAGTTCCTATTCCACTGCCCATGTCTAGGGATATCTCATCTAGTTCTTATTTTAATACTCTTCAGTTATTGCTTGCTCTGTTTCCACCGAGTTCAAGTACACACTGCCCAGCCCAGGGATTGAACTTATAATTACAATTATTATTACTGGGCCGGGCAGTGTGTACGTAGATTAAATGAAAGGTTTAGTCCAGAGTATGTTATGTGAATCGACATACACCTGATAAAGGCTGGATATTACAACAGCCAAAATGTTGTAACAACAACAAAGATGAGGACAACAGTCTGTACATAAACAGTGTAAATAAGGGTAATGCCACATCCCAGAAGCTCACAGAGATTCAATCACTTTGTAATTTCTGATGGCATTTCCTCCTTATTATGTGAATCATGTTGTAGCAACAAAAAAAGATGAGGACAACAGTCTGTACATAAACAGTGTAAATAATGGTAATGCCACATTCCAGAAGCTCACAGAGATTCAATCACTTTGTAATTTCTGATGGCATTTCCTCCTTATTATGTGAATCATGTTGTAGCAACCAAAAAAGATGAGGACAACAGTCTGTACATAAACAGTGTAAATAATGGTAATGCCACATTCCAGAAGCTCACAGAGATTCAATCACTTTGTAATTTCTGATGGCATTTCCTCCTTATTATGTGAATCATGTTGTAGCAACAAAAAAAGATGAGGACAACAGTCTGTACATAAACAGTGTAAATAATGGTAATGCCACATTCCAGAAGCTCACAGAGATTCAATCACTTTGTAATTTCTGATGGCATTTCCTCCTTATTATGTGAATCATGTTGTAGCAACAAAAAAAGATGAGGACAACAGTCTGTACATAAACAGTGTAAATAATGGTAATGCCACATCCCAGAAGCTCACAGAGATTCAATCACTTTGTAATTTCTGATGGCATTTCCTCCTTATTATGTGAATCATGTTGTAGCAACAAAAAAAGATGAGGACAACAGTCTGTACATAAACAGTGTAAATAATGGTAATGCCACATTCCAGAAGCTCACAGAGATTCAATCACTTTGTAATTTCTGATGGCATTTCCTCCTTATTATGTGAATCATGTTGTAGCAACCAAAAAAGATGAGGACAACAGTCTGTACATAAACAGTGTAAATAATGGTAATGCCACATTCCAGAAGCTCACAGAGATTCAATCACTTTGTAATTTCTGATGGCATTTCCTCCTTATTATGTGAATCATGTTGTAGCAACCAAAAAAGATGAGGACAACAGTCTGTACATAAACAGTGTAAATAATGGTAATGCCACATCCCAGAAGCTCACAGAGATTCAATCACTTTGTAATTTCTGATGGCATTTCCTCCTTATCTGAGAAGGACTATTCATAATTTGGAAAAGTTAATCAGTAAAATTAATCAACACAAAATGCCTTTGTTTTTATAACATTAAATATAGTACATACAAGAAACAAGATGCAAGGTGATAAATTGTTGCCATTTTATATTTTTAATTGCACGTATGTGCATTGTTCATTTTTGCTGACTGCACAGTATAGTGGGGTCAGTTGGGCATTATGAGACAAAGTGCACTATGATGCAATTCACTCTGCCAGAAATTTGGAAACAGCATGCTGTACTGGTTGGCATTCACACTGGAAGTTCCATTACGAACATTTCAGAGTGTGTGGCTGTCAGTCTGAGCACAGTACAGAGGATTTGGAAAGAATTGGAGGAGTCTAATGGTGATTACGAAGGTGTTTAGAGTGATCATTAGTGATTATGTTATGCATCCATTCATCGCCCCCACAAAGCTTCAAACTCAACACCAA
The DNA here is from genome assembly GCA_964036315.1 of Acanthosepion esculentum. Classification (NCBI taxonomy): domain Eukaryota; kingdom Metazoa; phylum Mollusca; class Cephalopoda; order Sepiida; family Sepiidae; genus Acanthosepion; species Acanthosepion esculentum. The sequence goes on from CAXIWW010000281.1 coordinate 21,107, forward strand.
GGCCTACATCAAGTGCTTTGCAGAGGTAGTGCTGCCCTGGTTCAAGAGGGTGGCTGCTGGAAGACCCTATATCTGGGAACAGGACTCTGCACCATGCCACACAGGCAGAACAATCCATTTATGGCTGTCAGACAATTTCTTTGGCAACATCACCCCATACATCTGGCCACCTAACACCCCAGTTTGCAAGTGCCTTGATTATTATTGGGTGCAGCTGAGTGAGAGACCAACAAAACTCCTTGTCATACCAAAGATGAACTGAAAGCAAGGATTATGGCAGCATTCACAAACAACTGTCCAAAAGAGGTGCAAGAGGCCATGATTGAAAACAATGGCGATTTTTTACTCTAGTATTTCAAGATATTTTTATGTAATTTTGGTAAATATAAGTCAAAATAAGGTGTCACTTTTATTTTCATTTTTGTGTAATTTAGACAGCAATTTATCCATAGCACACTGTATGTGTGTGTGTGTGTGTGTATATATATATAGCCCAAAATATTGATGCAACCAACAAACTATCTGCCAAAAGACCTTAAAAAAAAAAAAGAAAGAATCCCAAAATAAGGAAAAGCAAAAAAGGCAAACACCTACCGAAAGAATAATTTAAAGCGCTCAACACCTAGGCTATCCAGAAAGAGCAAAAAATGCTTAACAATGTCAACCCTCAACAAATTACAGCTTGAATCACTACTTAAGTTTCATGCTCTTGTGATCTTCAAGCAACTAGAATGCAAACGAAAGAAGGTAAGGCCTAATATTTATGCCCAATTGCCCCACATATATATAATGAAGATGTTTAGTTTCTGTCTGAATTTCTGTGATGAGGAATTATCGTTGTACTACTCAGTTATTGTGTTCTAAGTTTCCAAGTCCAAGTACACGCAGCACAATGATCGCAAGGCAAGCAATACACAAAATAAGAACTAGACAAGATATCCCCTAGACATGGGCAGTAGAATGAGAACACCACATGAGGGCCAGAGGGCACAATGGCCGAAACATTTATTGTGGGATGGCTAGTATGTTTGGGTAAATATTAGTCACCATTTTGGATAATAAATATTTATGGGCTCCTTTATACTGCAAACAATATTAGGGTTTTCAATGTGAGTTCAGTTAAAAAAGAAAAGAAAAAAAAAGAGTAGCACAAAGTTATAAATATAAAAACAAACAACAATGCATGTATTCACAAAAGGAATTACATGTAATGAAAGTAAAAAAAATAGAACTAATTACACTAGCTCTCATAAGAGTGTGAGTGTGAGAGAGGGAGAGAGAGTGAGGGAGAGAGAGTGAGGGAGGGAGAGGGAGGGAGAGTGAGGGAGGGAGTGAGTGAGAGAGGGAGGGAGTGAGTGAGGGAGGGAGTGAGTGAGAGAGGGAGGGAGGGAGTGAGGGAGGGAGGGAGTGAGGGAGGGAGTGAGAGAGGGAGTGAGAGAGGGAGTGAGGGAGGGAGAGAGGGAGGGAGGGAGGGAGAGAGGGAGTGAGGGAGTGAGAGAGGGAGTGAGAGAGGGAGGGAGGGAGGGAGAGAGGGAGGGAGGGAGGGAGAGAGTGAGGGAGGGAGTGAGAGAGAGAGGGAGGGAGTGAGAGAGAGAGGGAGGGAGTGAGAGAGAGAGGGAGGGAGTGAGAGAGGGTGAGAGAGAGAGAGAGAGTGAGAGAGAGGGAGGGAGTGAGAGAGAGGGAGGGAGTGAGAGAGAGGGAGGGAGGGAGTGAGAGAGAGAGAGGGAGGGAGTGAGTGAGTGAGAGAGAGGGAGGGAGTGAGTGAGTGAGTGAGTGGGGATGCAAGTGAAGAGAGAAAACCATGAAAATGAATGTGCCCCAGTGAGAGGACAATTTCCCCATGTACAACTACATCTTAAAGCCAGAGCTAAAACACCATGAAAGAAAGTAGGGAGAGTAATGCATGCCTTTATATAGGCTTAAGGTGCACCCCAACCAACTTGAGACATTTTTTTTTTCAACAAAGTGGGATAACCCATACATTGTGCTAACAACAAAGAGGAGGACATTAGCCTGAATGTAAATAACATAAATAATACGTTTATCATCATATAGCAAGACAGAAAACTCTTGGATATAAAGTGTATTCTGTCTATGTGACCAACTCTGAAAGTGAAATATTTAAAAAAAAATATGCAGTCATGTATAAATGCGCTGAATATAACGAGAAGTAATATTTGAAAAGATGTTTTGCAGACCCGCGAATAGACCTGATTAAAGGAAGACTGCAATGTTATTGTAAGACAATTATGAAATGGATTTTCCAAATTTGTACAGCTGTCAAAAAAACCAAAGACATCTTGAATTAAACATAGTAAAGCATGCCGAAATCAATTTGAATTTAAGATAAAAGGTATGGTTTCTTATGCAATAAAACAGACTTTATCGAAATCATTTTGCTTGTTCCTCCATTAGTGGATTAGTGCATTATGCACTGCTATTACATCAGATAAATAATGAACCATTCCATTTTCACTGCTAGTAATAACAGAAGAAAAAGCGACACTGTTTAGTTTTAGTGAGAAAAAGAAAGCTTACATAATAAGAAAGAGGAGGCAATAATAATGATGTATAATAAAGAAAGGATAGATATGGGAACTGATGCCATCGGGAAGGTCATTAATGAAGATCAAGAACAGTGTAGGGCCTAAGATAAATAACAGACTATTCCATTTTGGTTGCAAAAAAAAGATGGAAGAAAAAGATTATATCTGATACACTTTTGGTTTTAGTGAGAAAAAGAAAGCTTACATAGTAAGAAAGAAACAAAAAGCAAAGATAGAAAAAGTAATAATGCCCTCATGTGTTTAACTACTGCTTCCGTGAACTGAAAAACCTTGTCAATTTTTAGACTTTTCATTTGTACTCTCTTACTTCTGTAAATAACGACTTGCCTATATTTCTGAGATGAGGTATTGTAACTCTTTACATTGTTCGTACTATTGGCCTCATCTTTGTCATATTCACAACATTTCGTCCATTGTATGCTTCGGCCTCCTACAGGTGATATTGATTGGAATTGTTCACCTCTGCTGTAGCCAGATATTGAACTCACAACTCTTTTGAGTCAAATCAAGGATTACTTCAACGACCACTTTTATCCACTGGGTCAATAACTCAAACAAAGATATCCAGAAAAGGCATGGCAAGTGGAGCTAGAACAATCTACCCCAGTGGACGAAATTCCAACATATATCACCTGAAGATGGCCAGAAAATAGAACGGCCAAAACGTTGTGAATATGACAATAAAGATGAGGTCAGTAATCCGAACGATGTAAATAGTGTAAATAATGACTTCTGATAATATCGAAATATTTTTCTAGTGCTATTCAAATATTTAATGATGCAATAGGGGAAATTCTGTGGGTATTTTATAGTCATGGGGCTCATAAATTCAACAAATAGATAATTTTGAGTAATTATAAGTCATGAGGATTGCTAATAATAATAATCTACACCAAACTGACACAAATGAAAAGGAAGAGAAAAATTATTGACGGATTGATTCATTCATTTTCTTTTGCAGGCTATTAAGATCCAGAAAATATTTTTAGATTGTAGGATTTTTTTGTGGGTGAGGGAAATAATGATTTAGTATTACAAGTCTTCCTAATTAACCCATAACTGGCGGGGGAGAAGGTGGATTCTTACCTTTCCAACATGTTTTTGAGCATAAGTGAATATAACAAACCCAACTAGAATTGGAACTTTACTCTCCAATTAACAATTCAGAGTCATTATCTATTACACCACTCACACATCCAAGCTTACAGAACCTGGAATTTCCAGGTAGTCATCCATCTGGATATTGACTAGTCTAGGCATTGCTTAACTTTGGTGATTATGTGGGAAATGGTGTTGTAACATGACATGGCTGTAAGCTTTGGAAGAGAAACTGTATGAAAAATAATGAGTGCATAAAGTACATTCACACAAGTTCATTTTGTTACATGAAGTTTGAGGCTTGTTCCTCTGATAGTAAGTCAGGACATACATTATGCCTGCCAGATAAATAATGAACCATTCTGCTGCAAAAAAAAGAAAAAATAGAAAACACTGTTTGGTTTTTGCAAGAAAAAAGAAAGAAAAACAGCGAAAGAATAGAAAGGAAAAACGACCGAAAGAAAGGAAAAACGACCGAAAGAAAGGAAAAACGACCGAAAGAAAGGAAAAACGACCGAAAGAAAGGAAAAACGACCGAAAGAAAGGAAAAACGACCGAAAGAAAGGAAAAACGACCGAAAGAAAGGAAAAACGACCGAAAGAATAGAAAGGAAGGAAAGATAGAGGAGGTAACAAAGTTCTCATTTGTTTAATGTATGCTTCAGTGAATTGGGAAACCTTGTCAATTTTGAATCTTTTCATTTGTACCCTCTTGCGTCTATAAATAATAACCTTCATTCATACTCATGATTTCATCATTTAAAATTATTTTAATGTATACTCATTTATTATTTGGGGTATTTACTGATTTTTGTCTATCAGCCTGAATATGCGAAAACCTTATTAAAGAAAAATAGGCATGTTCCAGCTGGAGTCAAACCTGCATCCTATTTGGCAAGTTGACAGGAGAAACGACTGTTAAATGTGATGTGCTTATACAGACACAGCCACAAAAGACATTTGCTGATCAAGCAAGGCTGAATAGCGTCTTTAAGCTAAATCCATCTCAGTTTGATCTTTAAAAATTTCAATGCAATATCAATTATTATCTTCTCTTTTAATTCCTGTTCTTTTATTGTTCTTATGCCTTATGTTCTATTTCTCATATTCTTACGTGCTCAGTCACCCCCCCCCCCGTATCTCAGTGGCTTTATTGCCTTGCTTGGAGTGAAATGAATAATTTCTTCATGTTTATACAGGGTACTGAATAAAACTAATTTAGATTAGTTCTACTTTACATACATTAATTAGGTTTGACTATGTTCTGTCACTATTTCCATGGAAAGTGTTCAACTGACATTCCTTAGTTCCATCAGTTCTAACCTTCCCAGCTTAAATCCACCATGTGAACCACCCTCATTCTCTTCGTGAGATGTTCCACTTGACCAGTTTCCTCCCAGAAACTGCTGATTTGTGGAATTGACTTCGAAGAGGATGCTTCTTCGATCACTACAATCTTAAACTTTTCAAGTCTCGGTTCAACCATTATCTTCCCCACATATCTCTCCCTCTATCTTGAGTGGCTCTTGTACAGGATGAAAAAAGAAATAAAAAATACTGTAAAAAAAAATACTGTAAAAGCCAATTTTTATTTATTCATTTTATCTCGATTCATTTTATCTCGATTCATTTTGAATTAATTGTATCAATCATTTTCTACAGCTTATCAGCCCTTTGCTGGTTATTTAAAGCCAGGAAATATTTTCTAGATAGTAAGAATTTCTTTTTTTTTTTTTAGATAAATGTTTAGTGATTCCAATCTCACTAATTAACCCATAGCAGGGGGAGAAAGAGTGAACTCATACCTTTCCCAAGGGTATTTACGCATAAGTGAATATAACGAACCCAGCAGGAATTAGATCTTGGCTCTCTAATTAGCAATTCTAAGCCATTATCCCTTACTCTACTTGCATATCCAAGCTTACAGCACCTGGTATTCACAAGCAGTCACCCATCTAAGTACTGACCAGGCTCGACATTGCTTAACTTCGATGACTGTAAAGGAAGCAGTGTTTCAATTTGATGTCGTGGTAAGCATGATTCATTTTCAAGGAGGAAAATAATCTCAAAGTTTTCATTCAATGTTCAATACAAACTGGTTCAATATTTATTTATTATTTGGAGATTTTATACCTGGTGGTATGTTTGAGCATCGTTAAATAGCAAAGTCTTTAATTGAGGAGTGGGTGTAATATGCTTTTTGCAGCGGTAATCTTCGTCAATGAATTTTCCAAAGAAAGAATGAGCTACACAAAGCATCACACAACTACATACAAGTGTTTCGTTGTGCATCGAAACATCTGGAGGAGTTATTGAGTTATTGTTTAGTGGTATAAGTCTTAATAATAATAATAATAATAGCTGGGAGGAGATGATGTTGATCCACACCTTCCCCCAATGGTAGTTGCTTGTAAGTGAATATAATGAACTCAACAAGAATTAGAACTTGGCTCTCTCTCTCTCTCTCTCTCTCTGATTAACAATTCCAAGCCATTATGCATTACACCACTTGCTCGTCCAAGCTGTTGCTTAACTTTAATCATTGTACAGGAACCAGTGTTTCAATATGATGCGGCCGTAAGCAGGATTCATTTTGAATGAAAATAATCTAAGTTTTCATTAAACATCCAACATGAACTGGTTCAATATTTATTTTTTTTTTTTTTACATTATTCGCAATATTCGGACTATTTATTATGTTTCAGCCGTTGGACGCTTCGGCCTTCTTCAGGTGGTTGGAATGTCGAACTGAACCCTTTATTTCACTCACTGGGGTAGACTGTTCTAGTTCCACGTGCCATGTTTTAATGGAAGTCAGTTATCTCCTGTTAATTTTTGCCCTTTGAAAGTTCTCCACTGCCTTAACTGTGTATTGAACTCACACTCTAGGCCACAAAAATCTCCTGAGAAAAAATTTGGCTTTAATTGACCAAAATATGTTACTGTTACCTTTCTCACAATTTACATTATTCAGACTATTGTCCTCAACTTTGTCGCCATATTTATTACAATGTTTTGGCCCTTGTACGCTCAGGCCTTCTTCAGGTGGTTGCAATGTCGAACTGAACGCTTTATTTTGCTCACTGGGGTAGACTGTTCTAGTTCCGTGTGCCATGTTTAATGGATGTCAGTTGTCAGTTATCTCCTGTTAATTCCCCTTGCCAAGTTCTCCACTACCTTAACCGGGTATTGAACTCACATTCTTTGGATCCTATCATTGGATCTAACCAACATGTCCTTCAGGACATCTGTGTATGAATTTCTGGGTATTATAAACCTAATGTCTTCAGCATCATTTTTACCAATGCTCATATTGCAATTTTCTGAGTTCAATACCCAGTTAAGGCAGTGGAGAACTTTCAGAGGGAAATTAACATGAGATAACTGATATTCATTAAACATGGCACATGGAACTAGAACAGTCTACCCCAGTGAGCGAAATAAAGGGTTCAGTTCGACATTCCAACCACCTGAAGAAGGCTGGAGCATACAATGTCCGAAACATTGTAATAAATATGGCGGCAAAGATGAGGACCATAGTTCGAATAATGTACATAATACCTCATATCAGAAATATAGACAGATACATTTATTTTTTATTTGGAAATTTTATACCTGCTGGTATGTTTGGCCATTGTTAAATAGCTAAGTTGTTATGGGAGGAGTGGTTGTAATAAAGTTGGTCAATGAATCTACCAAAGACTGAGTAAGACAGAGCATAGTACAACTACGTACTAGTGTTTGACTGTGTACAGAAGATAGCAGTAAACAAAAACAAGCAACATATGCACTAAACAGGTTGCAGCCAGAGGGCATTTGTACCTGTTATGCTACAAACAACTATTTGATCAAAAATATTTCACAAATCTCTGACTAAAAGTTACTTTTTGGCACAAAGCATTACTACTGTCTTTTGATTAGACTGTAAAAATATTACAAATGTATTGATTTTTTTTTTAAAACATTTTCTTCCAATTTACAAATTTACATTGAACATGGGATAGTCAAAATATTCAATGATAACTAAATTTGCATTGTTCTTTCATTTATTTTTTCAGTTTCTATCTCTTTGATCTAGCTTTTTAAAAAAGGCATCACATAATAGCTATCAGGTGGAAAATTACCTGTCAACAATGATATAACTATAACAGCGTCTTCAAAGATATCACATTCAAAATCATGACCTATTCAGAAAAAAGGTCATGAGCTGGTGCATTTAATTAGCTGTTAAAAAAAAAAAAAAGAAAAGAAAAATTTGCAACTGATTTTAGATTCTTAACAGCAAAAAAGAAAGAAATATACAGCACGAGTACAAGTCAGTTTTAACCCTTTCATGTCTGCTGTCAAAAAAATTATTGCAATATGCTTACGGACATTCTTCATGGCCGCTTTGAAAAATGTCATTAAATCCACGAGTTTTCATCTCAAAGAATTTTAACAGCTACAACTATACTGACATCATTACGATTTTTCATCCATGATTTACGATTTACGAACGTAAAATTTTCCATTTACCAAGGTTGAAAAATATTTTCATTGATTTCCCTCTCACTACACACACACACATATATATATATATATATATATATATATATATATATAATGTTTCCTGGTTGCCTAAATGTGCCTTGTATTACTTTTGTTGCTTTTTGCATGAGGAAGAGTTCACTTGTTAGCAGCATAATCAAATTGTCAGTCAACCATAAAGTATTGATTGAACTATTCTCAACTCCACTCTAACAATGAGAATCCTGAGGCACGACTTAAAAAGAATAATGTCTCTTTGTTAGTAGTTTAACATGATTCAAGAATCTGGTAAAACAAAAACATTACGAGCTCAAAAGTAAATATCAAGCAACACATTTTTAAAGTAGTGGATAATATAAAAATTTAAAAAAAAAAAAAAAAAAGATAAAATACAATCAAATAAGGATTTTTAAACCTGAATAGATTTTTTAGATCTTCCTAATTAATGGGATATTTATAGACAAATTCTCAGAAATAATAATTCAGATGTATTTCTCATGTTGGTGTAAAGAACAATGATTATCTTTTCGATTGATTTTTTTTTTTTTTTTTACACAGCTTATCAATCTTTTGCGGGTTACTTAAAGCCAGAAAATATTTTTACTTGCAAGAATTTTTTTTAAGATAACCATTTTACTGATACAAGTTCTACTAATTAACCTGTCAGAGATATTAGTAGCTTCTTGATAAGATCCAAAAAAGAATCAGCAATATCATTGGTCCTGATCTGGTATCTCAGCTTTAGTCACTTACTCAGCACTGTAAGATTGCCTCTCAGTGCATATTTTTATAAATATTTTCATGGTAATTGTTCAGATCAGCTCTTTGTTATGGTACCCAGACTTTCTGAATTTAAGCGCAGTACTAGACTGGCATCAAGATCTCACTAATTTACAGTTGAGTTAGCTAAATGTAACCATAAATTCTATGCTAACAGTTTCTTTTCTTGGACTTTTCACTTGTGTAACTACCTTCCAACTCCATGCTTTCCAGCCAAATTTAATCTGTAAAAACTTAAACACACTGTTAATAGCTATCTACAGTCCTCCTGATTACTCTTTTCTCATTCCACTCATTATTAATGTTTCTGTTCCTAAAATCTTCCACACCCAGTAAACCCTTGCATTTAGGTGGATGTACTGCCTGGCATCGGGTGAAACTAATAAGAAAGAAATAATAATTTAAAGCTAATTTTGTTTCTGGTTTTGTATACAAAATATTTAGATTTCAGCATTAATAACCCATAGAGGTTCATATGCTGCTAAACAGTCAACCAACCAACCAGTTACTGACTAGGTTTGATATTGCTTAACTTTAGTGGTCATGCAAAAACCAGTGTTACTACATGACATGAAAATATAAGATAAAAAATTATTTCAGTTATATACACCTGGTATCAGTTTAAACCAATGGTTTTCTTATTTTTTCCTATAAATTGTGACAATTGCGTGTAAAGTTTGAGATGAAAAGTTGAAAATCAATTAAAAGTTTACCTTCCTAAATGATAGCTTATCGTTTAGATTAAAATAAAAGTGAAGGTGTCAGTTTAGACTGATGCCAGAAGAATACGAGTTAAAACAGGGCCGGTGCAAATCTATGCGACATCTCAATTTCAATTCAATTGTTAATATTACTTTTACAAATCTAACCAAACCGGACACAGAGATGATACATATATATCAGCAAAAATTTAGACAAAATAAAAAAAAACCAAGACAAACATTTAGAAAGTTTTAAGTCAAAAGCTAAATTGCCACCCATTCTAAATCACAATTTTTATGAGGTAGAATTCATATAAAATAATATATTGTGAACTAATTAGGTAAAATAATGTTTTATATGCAAAATAGGTGAACAATTCAATTAGAAAAGCAGTAAATAAATAGAGTGTATCTAAATATAAATGTCATTTATTGATCATTCAATGTTAAATAAATTGACAATTTTCTGCAGCCACTCTTATGAATTTCAAATTATTCTTGTTAAAAAATTGAATAATCTTAACATTACAGATAAAAATTAAGGAATTTTATAATTTATAAATAAATTGGAGCAGAAAAAATTAATAGTAAAATCAGGGCTGGTGCAAGGGTCTCATAGGTTACCACTGAAGCTATGATACAGGGCCCTGCCCCGCTATACTATAGCTCACTAATCATCAGGTAGAATTCATATAAAATACAAATTTGGTTATGACCTAAGTATGTACAAGGATGGATTACATGCAATATAGGTAAAAAAAATTCAATTAAAAAATTAAAAAAGAAGAGATTAGAGACATGTCCTAATAGATAATCCCACACACACACACATATAGATATAGATATATATACATATAATATATACAGATATATATTATATATACATATAATATATACAGATATATATTATATATACATATAATATATACAGATATATATTATATATACATATAATATATACAGATATATATTATATATACATATAATATATACAGATATATATTATATATACATATAATATATACAGATATATATTATATATACATATAATATATACAGATATATATTATATATACATATAATATATACAGATATATATTATATATACATATAATATATACAGATATATATTATATATACATATAATATATACAGATATATACTATATATACATATAATATATACAGATATATATTATATATAATATATACAGATATATATTATATATAATATATACAGATATATATTATATATACATATAATATATACAGATATATATTATATATAATATATACAGATATATATTATATATAATATATACAGATATATATTATATATAATATATACAGATATATATTATATATAATATATACAGATATATATTATATATAATATATACAGATATATATTATATATAATATATACAGATATATATTATATATAATATATACAGATATATATTATATATAATATATACAGATATATATTATATATAATATATACAGATATATATTATATATAATATATACAGATATATATTATATATAATATATACAGATATATATTATATATAATATATACAGATATATATTATATATAATATATACAGATATATATTATATATAATATATACAGATATATATTATATATAATATATACAGATATATATTATATATAATATATACAGATATATATTATATATAATATATACAGATATATATT
>CAXIWW010000282.1:7500-72500 GCA_964036315.1 Acanthosepion esculentum
TACTTTAGATGAATGATCTGCTTAAGAGCAGACTGATCATTTGTGAATATCTGTGCTGATGATACAAAGGTATACGAGTGCATCTCCAAAACCAGAGATGATCAGAGCTTGGTAACTGATCTCTCCTCTGACCTAGCTCTAACAGCTTAAATGGGGGATGGGATGGAACTGGCCAGTCACATTCAATGCCTTGAAAACCTAACTAGTGCAATTCCATTGACAATCTGACAGTGCTTTCAATCGCAATAAACAGGGAGGCCCTATACCTTGACCGTGAGTACCTATTGGGATAAACTCAGCTCAGACCTAAAGTGGAACTTGTACATACAATCCATCACTAAAGATACTGGAAAATGGTTGGTTTCCTGTACTGCTTCAGCAATTACCAGACTCATCCTATCCTCTAAAAGAACCAGATCAGGCCAAAAGTGGAGCACTGTTGTCATATGGCCAGGAGCTGCCCAATCTTTGCTTTCCATTCTTAATAGTGTCTAAAAGCATCTGAGAACTGCCATGCCTTGCTATGCAGTGTAGTAAACCACTCATTCCCTTTGTATTTCTTTAAGGAAATGTAAGTTCCACTTGAGCAGCTTCTTCCTTCTGCCTTGTGGGACTGACTCCCAAGAGGCTGCTTACTTTATCAATACAATCTTAACTTGTCTAGGTTTAATCATTATCTTCCCCATATATTTGCATAAGCTCTACCCCTTACTTTGTAACCTTTGAGTGGCCCTTTTACAGGGCGAACATCATTGTTAAAATAAAAGACATTTGTAAAAAAGAAAACAAGAGATCAGCCTGGAATTTTAACTCAGCTCAAAAGTTCCATGCTTATATCCATTACAAAAACAGTACATCACCTGTAGAATTTAAAATGACAAATGCATTGGAATAAAAAGGCAACAATGAGATGAAAGAAACTAATCAAAAAATTTAAGATTTCATGTAAGAAACTTTTGAGGAACAAGAAGACTTACCTCCTGCAAAGTGAATTTGCTTGGTGTGTCAGATCCTGCTGAAAGATCGCGACTGTCATTAAAAGTGAAATGGATTATTCTGAAATTCCTATCTTGCATACAGACGTACAAAGAATAAAAAGACTAAGAATTCAAACCAGCTTGAATTTATAAAATAGGAAATTTTGGGCGAATGAGAATTAAGTCTTGTATGCAGATTTTAGTTGCCCCCGACACAGGCATAAATAGCAAGTCTGTGAGGGAGATGATAGAACTTTCGTTGATGTGACAGCATACGTACTGACGAGAATGAGAGAATAAAGAAGAGGTCACTTGTGATAGCTCAGTTGTAGAGCAGAGGACTGGAGAAGAAAGCAAGCACTTTAATCCATTTCAGTTATCGCAAATGACTGAACTGAATTACCCACAAAACTCAAGACATATTCATGATAAGCAGAAATAAACAAGTTATAATTCATTTATTGGTAAAAGGGCTTATGTAACAACAGGAGATTGTTTCATCTGACAAATGAAAAATTTAAAGTTATAAAAACTTTACATTTTTCATTTGTCAGATGAAAATCTGTTGTCACGTGAGCCCTAGTTTCAGAGCCAGATTTGATGATTTTGGTACCAAATATTTGAAAGAAATTGAAAGGTATGTAAAAGCCTTTTTTACAAAGTTATAGAATTGGACCCAATGGTCTATTTGTGATTTGTACAATTGCTGACATTTCTATAGATGTGGGAGTTTAATTATTTTCATTTATTTCAAAAGAGCTGTCTAAAATAGCTAAAGAAAAACCTTTTAAAAGTAAGTGTTTAATGGTTTAAAATAATAAATACAAAATCTTTGGTACTGTTCATTCCAATCTCAATGCTCCCAATTTATAGATAGAAGTACACAAATGTGTGCTGGTATTTCTTGTCCTAATCTGTCTAATCTTGCAAGAATACATTTGTTTATCCAAATTATGTCAACCCTAATTCTTAGTTTGTTAATTTTTTGCCATCTTACTGTTAATTTGTCTTGCATATATTGTTTGCTTGCATTATATTATTTTTTGCCCTGTTCTTTTTCTTGTTATTGCAAATTTTGTCAATTGTTTGTTTGGCAGTTCTGCCACTTATTTACATTTAACCATGGCTACTCACTTTACAGGCACAATAAATTTTAATTAGACTTGTAATTTATTTTTTTTTTTATACAAGACTAGCTTAAAACTGCCCCATCCGGCAGCATTTGAACTAGCTCTTGTGAAGGGCTCTTGATTGGGCCTTCATTACGGAGTTGACTAGATTCCAAAATGGTATATATGTTGGGGCTATGGCTTCTTAGAGTAAAGTTGAAAAATGTGACACCGTGACATTTGCATTTATTATATAGATTTTATTGTGGAAAAAAAAAAAAAAATTTTTTTCAAAAAACATTGAGAATTTTTTTTCTCCTTTACTTGCCTTATTTTCTTCAATGTTATGTTGGGAAAGTAAACAAACATTTTAGAGACTAGTTATGAACATATAAGCAATGATAGTTTTAATGAAAACATGAACTAAGACAAAGTCAAAGTTTCCGGATCATATAGAGGACCTTAAGAAATATTGAAGGCAAGAGAAGTAGTGAAGGAGAGGGACAGCAAGTAACCAAATCTGAGTGAATGGTTTGTAGATGAGAGATAAAGAATGTGTATATAGCTTAAATGTTGTAGCCAAATAACAGTGGTATAGTGATGCAGCAATATATCATTTATTGGGCACCTTAACATGGAGCAATGGTTAATAAGCACATCTGCTAGTCTAACATTGTTATTTCATTTCCAATAATGTGAAAAGCTGATCATAAATAAAAAGAAATAGAAAAATGCAACAAGCGACAAGTATAATAAAAGTTATTTTTATTAAAAATTGATGGATTTCAGCAAACTGGGATTACTCTTTTTCCCCAACTATCATCTGAAAATATGTTGAACAAAATATTGCAAAATAAAGACAAAAGTAATTTTACAGATTCTAGATTGTTAAGTGGGGTCCAAGTTTAGCAACCACAATGGACAATGAAAGTACTTATGTTATAATATGGAGGTGGGATACTGGAGTTAAAAAAAGAAAAAAATTTTTTTTCTGTGGATTAACAAACATCCAAATATTTTATTCTTAGTTGAATGAAGTTTAAATTTCAGCTCTTTAGAGTTTAATTCTCAGCAGCACTTTCAGTAGCAACACCATGTGCACGTTTGTTGCCAGACTTGGCTAATTCACAGAAGCTAGTGATGGTGGAATATTTCATTTTATCATCTTCAGAGAGTTCTGCATTGCCTTTACGAATGACCAGATTGCATTGCATACCAGATATTACTGCAGCAACAGCTTCTACAAAGAAAAATATTTTAGTTTAATCCTCAAATATATAAATTTTTCATGTACTTAAAAACAGTAAAAGTACTAAGAATGTATATTTCTATCAACTCAAGTTGAAAATGAAAAGGAGTTCTCATTTGAAGAAAATTTTGAAGTAATTTAAAAATTATATACAGACAGATTCTGTAAATATTTAGTTTTGAGAAACAGTTGTCGATGACAGCAATAACTACTACTATTATTATTATAATGGACTGTATTTTGCAAGCATTAGTGTTTTTTTTAAGGGGGCTAATGTTTTTGGGGAGGGGGGAGCTGCATTCATTTACAACAAAATACGATCGCTTTTGTTGGCATTAAGTATAGGACAACTTTGACAACAGGAAAAGAGTAATGAACATTCACATTAACATTTTTTTTGACAATTATAGGTGAACAATAAACAATGCAAATAAGTTGCATTTTGATTTTATACTGGAAACACCTGCATTTAAACTGTGTCAAAATATTTCTTCAACAATATGGCTCAACAAAACCATAGGATGAGTGGATGTAAGAAACCAGTCTAAGAAAAAAAATTAGCTAAGAGATCAAATTCTTGTCCAAACAAGTCTGAGAAGTCACCAGAATATACTACTTGTTAACTCTGAGGTAAATGAAAATATAACTGAATGTGAAGAATATACAGATGATATAAGAACTATGAAAGGAGAAATAACTGATGAGCTAGTGAAAGTAGATGGGCCTTTTGAAAACCAGAAAGTATAAGTTTAAACATAAAACTCATGTTAGAAATTTTGTTGAAAGAGATATAATGAAGCCTAATTTGATTGAACTAAACCAACTGAAATATTCAAGTTCTTTAGTTAAAGTGTAGAATATACCGGGAAAAAAATGGATCCCCAAATAATCAAGAAGTTAAACATGGAGAAAGATATAAAAACAGAGCAGAAATATCTATTTTAGAGGAACTTCATAAGAACAATAAACTAAGATCTGGTAAAGTATATAAAGCTAAAAATATCAATTGAAGAGTTAACAAATACCCCAGTTGAGAGAAAAAAAAAAGCACAAAGTCTCTATAAGCTTAAGGAACATGAAATATTTTATAGACAAAAAAATATTTGAAACAGATGCAAAGAAAATTTATAGAGAAATATGAAGCGAAACAATTACAATAGATAAAACACCGCTGGAAAGAGAAATAAGGACTTTCTGGAATAAAATCTGGTGAGACAACAAATTTCACAATGGCAATTGTAAATGGCTAAAAAATCTGGAGAAAACTAGAGGAAACCTCCAGGAACAACTAAAGAAATAAAATATACATTAACCCAGTCTCACAATTGGAAATCAACAGGAACTAATAAAATTCCAAACTTCTGGCTTGACACTTTCTCTACTACTCATGCAATTTTGATAACACCTTAATGAAATGATGCTGGAGTCTGCAACACTAGAATGGTTCACCAAAGGTGAAAATGATTAGAAAGCATCCTACCATATTTGTGAAGTATACAAAATATCACCAACAGTTGTGAATTTGTCATTCTCTTATATTCTAATGGAGTGCTAATTAAAGACATGAAAATTAAATGTGGAAATTTTATTTTCAATGTATCTTTTTAGATATAAAAAGAGAAATGGTTAAGATAACACAGAAGTACAAATTTGATTGTTCATATAATTTTCATTTCAACAGTTAATCTTTGCAGCTTCTTGCTAGGATTTTATAAAATCCAGATTTGACAGTAGAGCAAAAACAGGTCAAAAGTATAACATCCTAAACTTGCCATAAAAAAAGTATCCAGTATTTTATCCACTAAAAGTTATCTTAAGTTTATCAAATTGAAAAGCATCATTTTTCTTTAAGATGGGACTATTTTGATGTGGAGGACAACTGGGATTTCTATGAATGCAGATTGAAAACAAGTAAATTGGCCAGGCAATATTAAAAAAAAAGAAAAAACGTTTACACATTGTCATTAGTGTATCAATTGACAAAAACATCTCTGCAAAGGTTTTTGAAAATCTAATACAAAGAACTACAGATAGAAACAGAAAAAAATGAACTTAACTAGAACTATTCCAGTTGAGACTGGAGTTTTGGTTCTGATTAGGGAACTAAAGAACAAAAAACCCTTGGTGCACCATCTCTTCAGAAAAATCAAAAATAATTTTAAGAGGCACACAGCCCATATCCTGTTAAGAGCTTTGTACATTTAAGTTTCAATAATAGCTGTGTTTTTTTTTTAGTGGGGGCAAAAAATATTCACATTATTTGCTTGCCCTAGGTCACCAATTATAACATGACATGTGGCTGTAAAACAAATGCAGATAATATATATATATATATATATATATATAATTTTATAGTAAGAGATTAGAACAAAAACATGTAATTGCTACACAATAGCTTTTGTGTTACAGCATTTTTTTGCCTCTACAGGTCATGGTAAGTAACTGGTGATTAAATGATTAAGAAAATTTCAAAACTAAAGTGTTATTTCTTTTTCAAAAGATAAAGGGGGTGGTTGAGAAAACACAAGGTCAGAATTAAAAATAGGCTTGTGGGTTTGTCTTGATCAACCAATTAAGTGTCAGATCTATGCTAAATAGAAAATTAAGCACAGAGGATGGGTGAGGGGGAGTTTTTTTTTCATGACATGACAAACCAGAACTTAGACAGGTCATTGACAATTGTGGAAAACATGTAAGCAACAAATATAATGTGATTGTAGACAAATATGACATGTTCAATTTTTCAAAGGATGTTGAGGGGAGGGGTAGGAGGATAATTAGATGTAAAGTTAACTTTAACAGAAAAATTTAAAAAAATTCAGATTCAGGAAGCTTCTTAAGTCAACCTGTGGATAAAATTAAAAATGTGGAACAGCTATATATGATATTAATAATACTAACTGGACAGCAGTACATAGCAATGCTAAATCTGAATAGATAAAATAATTACTAATAGAGAGTGGACTGTTATTTACTTATAAATTATGGTCATAAGAAATGGTACTACCTAATTTTTAAAATTTAACTATATTGTAAGGTAAAACAAACTGTCAGAAATTTACAGTTAATTCACTTTGGTTTAATAGAGATTTTTTTGTCAGCAAATCAAACAATTTTTAGTTTATCATGTAAGCATGAGAAGCAAGGTTTATTTAAAGATTTACAAGTTCTAGCTATTTTTTATAGTATTTTCCATTTTACTGTAAGGGGTTTCATTAACTTCTTTTAAGTTCCAAAATAATTTCGAAAGGTATGTCATTTTTGTAAGTGATATTTTTGAAAAATAATATATGTTGATACCACCTAGTTTTAAAAGAATTTTTGGTACTCCCAATATAAAATTTTTTAACTGTTGGATTTTGTATAGTAGAAATAGTGCTTAGTTAAACATCAGAGTCAGTTTCACATTGGTTTTGCAATGGACATTCATTAGAATTTCTACATTTACACTTGTTGGGATTATCTGAGTTTGTTACTTTGGAATGGCTATTATTACTCAGGTTTTTGTATTAGTTTAAAATTTTATTATGCTTTATAATAATTTTTTTTTAAGATTATCGGTACAGCTATAGCTTACTTTTAGCATATTTCTGTTAAAAATTTTACAGAGTGGATTATTTCTGGAGAAGTGTTTATCAACTAAATGGAGGAATTTCTACCCTAACTTAGTATTAATCATTTGGTTCAAATTTTTTCAAACTTTAGAAATCCATGCTTGTGAATAATTCATACATGGAAAAAAGCTCTGTGCAGACTATTAACTAAAATAGACCAATTACAACTGGTGTGGTCAATATATGTATCTAATGAGTGAAGTAAATTTGAAGTCATCAAATGCTTTAATACAGAATAGAAAATTTCGTACAGAGATTTATGGATTCTCTTCTCATAAGAATAAAAGATTACACTGTTCTAAAGGTTACAAGAAAAAAAATGTCAAGAGGATTAAACTTTTGAACTTATATAGCAAAAAAATTAAAAACAAAATCAATTGCAGATATGGTTAATTTTGAAGTACATATCAATATTTTACAATAACTGATTAGTTAATTTTCATTACCACATTATTTTGGCAAAGAAATATTTTTAAGAATATAAGTTTGAGGTTTGGATTTTATAGTAACAAAATGAAAGTTCTTTTAAGGTAAGAGAAACATGATATTTTCATGTTAGCAGGTCACAAGTTAGACATGTGCAAAAAAGCAACCAAACTTCCAGTGCAAAAATGTTAATTGGATAACTCAAATAAAGGCAAAGACAAGCTATTCATGGTAAATCAAATGTGTTAAAATGTTATTCTGATTGAAGGAATGTTCATTTACAGCTTAGTTTATCTAAAGACTGTATTTGGCATTTTCATAAAATGTTTTACATTAAGATCTGTCCTGATTCCAAACTTGCATAAAGTTATGTAAAAATTATCAGAAAACAAAAAAATCAAAACGGATTTAAAAATACTCATGGTTATTATAGGCCTGAATCCCTGTGATAATTTATCAGGAATATCCTATAATGAATAAGATAAGTGAATCCCAATTTTCAAGACCTTTCAGAATCTAAAAGGTATACAAATATTCCACCCAGCTCATCCTAGACCAAGATTAATATCCAAAAATCAAACAACTATGGATAATAATTTTGTACATTATTATTATCATCATCATGTTACCTTTTTTATTGCAACTGTCAATAAGTCCCAGGAGGTAATTATTTCCAAAGCATGCTACTTACCAAATGTTTGTAGGATGTAAAAATTATGATAAAAAGCAACAATGACTTGGACAAGAACATTACTTATTTAAGCAACATAACGGTATATATTTAATAAAAGAATTATGACTGTTTCCTCTAAGAAACTCAATATTTGTTACATCAAGATAGCAGTTGGATATTTACAAACTCTAAAAGTTTAAGGATAGAAATGGATGAGAGTTACTGGCTGATAGTTCAGTATGAAAGAAATAAAAATGGCTTGGTTTTGGGAAATGGATCAGAACTTTTTGCACTTGTGCAAAAATATAAATAATAACAGTAACACAAACTGCATTAATGTTTAATCAGAATTAAAAGAATATCAGCTTTTGTAAACTTGCAATGTTTACTAAAATATATGAAAATACCTACCTTTTGGGTTGTCTGTAAGGAACAGGATCTCATCAACCTGCATTCCTATTTCGTCTGCTATTTTTTTGTAGCTGTCAGATTCAAGCTTGTTTCCTGTAGTTGTGTCAAAGAATCCAGAAAACAACTAATAAAGAGAAACAGAAAATTTACAATATATATATATATATATATATATATATATATATAAAAATAAAGTTTGCTCAATTCTATTACTATAGAGAAAAACTGATGACAAACTTAGACTACTACATTCACTAAAGACCAATAAGCTATTTCAAGGAAAGAAAGAATATTGTATGAAGCTAAGATTGTGTTGCTTCTATATTAAAAATAATTGTAAGTTTTAAGTTTGTGAGGTCTTATATAACTTGAGATTTGAATGGGATAGGGGTCCATTGGGGGGGGGGAGTAATAATGCACACTAAAAAAATTAGGTTTTATGTAGATCTAGTGACAAATTCAAATGTAAAAATCTAAGTAAACAAAAATAAACTGTCAGTAGAAAGGTTATGAAGTGTGTGTGCTCACACACAAGTGTACATTAATATGCGCATATGTACAAGCATATTGGATATGCATGTAAATTCAAACTATATATATATATATATATATATATATATATATATATGTGTGTGTGTATTTAGGCAGCATTTTTTCATTAATACATGTTTCATTAAATAATATAGATAAGTGTTGTCTATATATTTTATGTAAGTTTTTTTCATATAGTCTGATAAGCTTAATAACATTATCATTAAACAATGAAAGAAAATCACAATATTGATACATACTTTTTTTTTTTTTAATCCAATCTAAGCTTTCGGCTTACATAAGCCATTATCAAAGATGATAATTACACAATATATTTAAGCAATACACGAACAAGAAATTAATGATAGTCTGTTTTTGTTTACATGGATGATTTCCAAGCAACGATAAACACGTGCATATAAGACGCTGAAAGTGAAAATCTCACCACAGCTCATGACGTCACACATGACCACGCGAGAGTGAATCCGATGAGTATTGAGTATGGAAAGCCGTTGGTATGAACCAATGACTTCTGTTACTAATTATAGGCATTTAAGGATATTTGTGGAGATTTCATAGTTTATTTTGTTCAGGTTAGGTTTCAACTGTTTTATGTATATAGCTTCAAGAATTTTTAGTTTTTGTTTGTTTTCATGTTTAAGTATAATTGTGTTTTCGACGAGGATTTTCCGGAATTGTGTATGCGGCCAGGCATGTTGTTTTAAATGCCTAAAAATGTTAGAGTTATTCAAATGTAGTGTCAAGCATCATGAAAGCGAGTTTGTGGTGTGACCAACATAGATATTATTTAGTTCGTTGGAGATACAATCTCCCAAAGCGCACCTGAATTGTAAACTATGTTGGTTTTTTGCAAAACGCTAACAGGGGGAGAAGAATCATTGCGAATAATTGAGTTGGATATTTTAGATTTAGTGTAGTATATAATTAACTTAATTCTTTTGCTAGGATCTGTTGTAGATATGTTAGTATTTACTAATTTTTTTAGTATATTTTCATCTTGTTTATAATTAGTATGCATTTGATTACGATATAGGAGATTAATATGTTTGAGATTAGTAGAAGCAGTATTATGTACTATTTGCTTAGTATTGAGATTTCTAAGAAAGCATCTTATTTGTTCATCAATTATATAGTTTGGAAAACTATTATTAACAAGTGTTTGTTTTATATTCTTTAGTTCACTGTAAAAAATCTGTTTTGTGGATGAATTATTTTCTGCACGATGTATTAGATATTTTATAATTGCTATTTTGTAGTAATATGGGCATTCGCTCTTGTAGTTAAGTGTACATGAATTTATGCTAGTAGGTTTTTTATATGGCGAAATAGTAAATTTGTTATTATTTGTGTTTATCAATATGTCAAGGAAAGGAATTTTATTATTAGTATTGAGTTCATACGTGAATTTGAGGACAGAATTATTTTGGAAACATTTTTGAAGTTGAAGTATTTCATCTGTATTTTCAACTAACATAAGAATATCATCAACGTATCTTACATAGATGGATGGTTTTTTAAAGTCTGTAAATATTTTCCAGGTTTGACATATAGAAATTGCTAAATGTCGGACCCAGTACTGAACCCATAGAGACACCATCACATTGTATATATATATTATTATTGTGATCTAAGAAAGGGACTTCAGTAGTACAAGCTAATAATAGTTTCCGTAATATATTAGGATTAATTTTAAGTGGGGGTAAAGATGAGTTACTGTATATATTTCTTATAATTATGTCAATAGTTTCACTAACAGGGACATTGGTAAATAAGTTTTCAACATCAAGTGAAGCTATGATTTCATTGTCAGGTTTTTCACTTTTTAGGATTTGGATTACTTCTAATGTTGACTTAACACTATATTTACTAGGAAGGTAAGGAGTAATGAGTTGGTTGATGTATTTTGTTAGTTGATATACAGGAGTTGGAATTTGTGACATGATAGGACGGAGAGGAGAGTTAGGTTTATGTGGTTTTATAGTGCCGTATATGTAACCAGGCCTATAATCCCCAACAATCTTAGGGAGTTTTAAAGAGTTCTGTTCAGCATTAATGAGTTTATTAAGCTTTGATTTTAGTTGGTTGGTCGGATTCTTGTTGAGTTTTTAAAATTTTATGTGATCATGGAGTATGTGGTCAAGTTTTTTGTTATAATTTAATTTGTTTAGAAGGACAAAAATGTTGGTCTTGTCAGCTTTTTTTACGATTATGTCAGGGTGGTTGCGTAGTTCTTGTGCAGCAATTTTCAGTTGTTTAGTAAGTATTTTTGAGGAGTTTCGGCTTTTATCATGCCGATCATTGAATGCCTCAGCCTTAAGTAAGTCTTGGAATTCTGGTGTAGTTTCTATATATATAGTTAGGTAATGAAAAGTTTGGTAATCCATATGGATAATCTCAAGGAGGATGTAATCCAGAGAGCTCAATGTCAAACCAGAGCAAAAATTAATTTATTAGAAAACAGACAACCTTTCGGGTCCATTGATTATATTTCCCCAGGAAGGTGGTTTTTCCCAGTTCCTCAGATCACATTTCAAGCATAAAAAATGGTTTTAAACTTACCTATTATTTTAAAACACTTTTGAGGGTAAGTTGATAGAGAGAAGGGGAGGAGGATGACAACAGATATGGTCGAAATTAGAGAAGGAAGGGAGAGATAGGAAAAGTTTTAAATCTATTTTTATTAAAATAGATAAGAGTAAGGGAGGGGGAGTAAAGACCAGACATTGAACTATTTAATAAGTCATCTCACAGCAGATGAGACAATGTGAAGGAAAGATATAAGGAAGGAAATGTGGAAGCAAGGGTGTGAGGAAAAAAAAAAAAAAGGAAAAGTATATAAAATGTAAATCTATTTAAACTTGGTAGGTGAAAATACCTGGAAAGCACAATTTTCAAACAAATTGGCATCTGATGAAAAAATTTTTCGGTGGGGGGGGATCAAAGCACCAGAAACCTCTGAACAGGGCAGGGGAAAAAAAAATCATCCAGTACCTTAAATTTCTAGTACAAAGAGAAACCCAGTGAGTAATGTTAAAACAAAGAATGCTCAATACGCTAAGTAGAGCAATAGTAAAATAAATCCTAATGAGCCAGGTGCTACCTACCTAGGTTTCACCACATGGGATCATCAGGATGAACTGTTTAAAGAGGAATTAACAAGGAACAAATTTATTGATAAAATTACACTGAAATCTAAAACTAACATAAGCCTAAAAAGATTTAAAATATGTGGCTAATAGTTTTTTTTAGTCACATGTTTTATATTTTTTTAGGCTTATACTAATTTTAGGTTTTAGCTGTAATTTTATCAATAAATTTGTTCCTCATTAATTCCTCCTTAAATAGTTCATCCTGATGATCCCATGTGGTGAAACCTAGGTAGGTAGCACTTATTTTAAGTTATTTTATTCATCTATTTTTGTGTTAGTAATCCGAATGTCTTTCTTGAAATGGCAGTGAAGAGTTCTGCGTGAAGGGTCATAAAACAATTAAGGTTGGTTTGAGAAGTGATGAATTAGTTGTTGGTATCTTATCTTTTAATATTTTAATGACCCGTGTGTTCTTAGATCTATTTCCATTTTCGTGTGTTTCTGTCAGCATGCGTGTATATATGCGTGTGTATATTCCCTCTCAATACATACTGTCTCACTACGAAGAATTAGTAAACACATTTGTACATATACACACATACATAAAAAAAAACACACACACACTTCCCAAGTTACATGGAACTAGTATATACATACACACATATGTACATACAAACACACATACTTCCTAAGTCGTGTGGGCTTTGTGGGAGTAGTTCCCCTGCTTTTGTTAATATGCAGTGTGTATATATATATATATATATATATATATATATATATATATATACACACACACACACTTTTCGTGTTCCACAGATACCCGCCTGTGTGCATACGTGCATGCATAGGAGTGGCTTGATCACTGTATTTGGTCACTGTGTGCATGTTGTGTGCTTTTGCGCGTGGGGTTATGATCTATTTAGTTCCGGTTTAAATTTGTTTATGAAGTTTTTTTTCTTGTATTTGTAGGTAAGAATAATTGTCTGTTTGATATATTGGCATGATATTAAATTTACTCTGGTTACATTTGAAGATGTGTTGTAATACAAAAAGTTTTCTGTTGTCTGGTAATTTTATGTTGTTTTTGTGCAGGGAGACCCTGTTGTTCAGTTGTTGGCTGATACCTATATATGACTTCTTGTATATATATATATATATATAAATGAACATAGAAGTCAACACTTAAGGTGACAGTGTTTCATGCTAGATGCAATCGTCGGGCCACAAGTGCTGTTATTTTTCTCAGCTATTTATATATATGGGTCAGTGGTGCATTGTGGGGAGTCTATTTTGGCGGTTATTTTACCGGAAGTCATTTCTTTGTTTTATTTATTTGGGTTAAATTATTTTGCTTGTTTTTATTTAGTTTTATTTTTTATCTTGTATATTTATTTATTTATTTTGATCTGTGTTTTTATTAACGTAGTAAAAATTTGTTAACCATAACATCATTTGTTGCATATTTTCATATTATTTTATGTTATCTTAACATTAATTCATGAGACTTTTTCATATAAAAATTTATTTGTTGTATAATAGTAAAAATTTGTTTATATAGCTTATTTAATACTTTTTTTGTTTTGTTTTGTTTGGGAAGATAATTAAAGCTATTTGTTCAATTTTGGGGTTGATTGTTGTAGTTCTATTATTTTGGTGGAAACAGTTTTTGATTTGTTTATTACTTCATGTATTTATTTGGATTGTTTTTTCTAATGGCTAGTTTATCGGTATTGGTTGTTAGTTTATTTATATTGGATGTGTTTAGATCAATTTATTTTACTTGTTATTTATTTGTTATATTTTCTCTTGGTTTTTGATTTTTAAGTAATGCAGTATATTATTTTTTATTTATTTTATCGTTATATAAAAGTTATAGTTATTTTTTTCGTCCGATTTTTTGTTTTGATTTTTATAGTCTAATATTTTGGTCATAATAGTTTGCTAATTTGTTTATCATTTACTTTATTTATTGATTTTGTTTCTTATTTTTTATTCTATTTTGTCTATTCTAACAGGTGTGATTTGGTAATTTGTTTGGATTAATTTATTTTGCTTATTTTATTGTCATTTTGTTTGTTTATGTATTTATTTAATTTTTCTGTTGTCGATTTTTAAGTCTTGTAGTTAAAATTTATTTTTCATGTCTGAATTTTGAGATTAGCTCAGATCTTTTATTTATAGGAGTAACTGAAGGACCCTGGAAACAAAGAAATTATGTACACAAAACATCTTTCACAAATAGTAAATATGCGAACAGCATAATGCTTTCTAAGTATATCTGGGAAATTAAAAACAAAATGCACACCACACCAAAAATATCTTGGAAAATAAGGAAAAGATCAGCCTGCAACAACCAATCAAAAATTTGCAAACTTTGCCTGGAGGAAAAAATAGCTATCATTACCTTCCCAGACCAAAATAAATTATTAAATAAAAGATCTGAGCTCATTTTAAAATGCAGACATGAAAATTTTTACTACGTTACTTAAAAAATTGAAAAATATAAATAAATACATGAACAAACAAAATGACAATAAAATAAGCAAAATAAATTAATCCAAACAAATTACCAAATCACACCTGTTAGAATAGACAAAATAGAATAAAAAATAAGAAACAAAATCAATAAATAAAGTAAATGATAAACAAATTAGCAAACTATTATGACCAAAATATTAGACTATAAAAATCAAAACAAAAAATCGGACGAAAAAAATAACTATAACTTTTATATAACGATAAAATAAATAAAAAATAATATACTGCATTACTTAAAAATCAAAAACCAAGAGAAAATATAACAAATAAATAACAAGTAAAATAAATTGATCTAAACACATCCAATATAAATAAACTAACAACCAATACCGATAAACTAGCCATTAGAAAAAACAATCCAAATAAATACATGAAGTAATAAACAAATCAAAAACTGTTTCCACCAAAATAATAGAACTACAACAATCAACCCCAAAATTGAACAAATAGCTTTAATTATCTTCCCAAACAAAACAAAACAAAAAAACTATTAAATAAGCTATATAAACAAATTTTTACTATTATACAACAAATAGATTTTTATATGAAAAAGTCTCATGAATTAATGTTAAGATAACATAAAATAATATGAAAATATGCAACAAATGATGTTATGGTTAACAAATTTTTACTACGTTAATAAAAACACAGATCAAAATAAAATAAATATACAAGATAAAAAATAAAACTAAAAAACAAGCAAAATAATTTAACCCAAATAAATAAAACAAAGAAACGACTTCCGGTAAAATAACCGCCAAAATAGACTCCCCACAATGCACCACTGACCCATATATATAAATAGCCGAGAAAAATAACAGCACTCATGGCCTGACAATTTTATCTAGCATGAAACTGACTGTCGTCTCTAAGTGTGTTGACTTCTATATTCACTTTTATATTTACACACGCTCTATCTCTGATATTGAGCACTGTCCCATAAATATAGCACATTTTAAGATATATATATATATATATATATATATATATATATATATATAAAAGAGTAATTAAACACATTTTTTTCACTAATGTTTATACCTTTAGTAATATATGCATTTTATTTGGAAAATTGTGAAATTACATAATTTTCAACTTGTCAAAAACTGGACAGTGATGACTACAGAAAAAATAAAAAAGCCCCTGATATGGCTAATATTTCTGCAACACTAGCCCTAGCTGGTGCATACTGTTAAGTTATTTTGTGTATGTATGTACTAGTGCACAGACCCAAATGAAGGTTAACCAATCAGAAGGAGTAAAATATTCAATCAGTCTTGTATAAAGGCGGCCATTGTGGTTACTCTCTCCGAATGTCCAATGCGAACCTGTCAGAACCAAAGATGACTAGAACAGAAGAAAGAATTACGCTCTGCTACCAATATCCACTGCTAACCTGAACTATGCTTCCCTACTGTCTTCGAAATATTCACTGCCAACCCCTGGATTCTATACTCAAAGACTACCATCATCATGAACAACAAATGTCATGAGCCCAGACAACGACTATATTTTGACGGGTATGAATCAAGATATGAATTGTGGGAAACGAAATTCTTAGGCTGCCTTAGAACACAAAAAATTCATGCCAAAGAGGACCAGAAGTGAATGACAATAGAAGCCGAGCGCTGCAAATATTGCTTGAACACTACATACCAAATGGTAAGCCTAAAATTATTGTTTCATATATACTGAACTAACTGCGTTAAGGTGACAGGAGAATGAATCCGTAATTGATTATATTATACGGGCTGACAATGTCACAAATGCCCTAAAAATATAAGGTGAGGCTATTTCAGAAGGGCTGTTAATAGCCATGGTTTTAAGGGACATTTAAACCATTCACGACAGTAATAACTCAAAAACTTTTACCGAGTTTAAAATTGTGCTACATAGTCATGAAGAAATTGAAAAACTGTGTAACCCCCCCTCAAACCAAGGAAAAACGTAATGCAACTAAGGACGTCATTTAAAAAAAAAATAAAATCAGAAAGCAACCTACCAGACCAAGGATGATGAGGGGGGGGGAATGATAATGATGATAATGATGACGACGATAACAACAATAATAATTATAACTGCTTTTGTTATGGTAAATTCCGGCATATACGTGTGAAATGGCATTTTTTATTTTTGACCCCTATCGGAACAAGAGTTAATAGTTTGGTTTTGAAAGAGGGAATGCCTGTATTTATTTATGAAGATACTAATGGAAATATTTGTAAATGTTTATTAAAAAGGGCTTTATGGATCCCTAAATTTAAACAAAATATTTTCTTAAGTTCAGTGTGCTTTTAAAACCGGTGTTAAAGTTAATTTTCACAGAGAAAATTCAAAATTAATATACCCAGATGAACTGAATTTAATATACAACAGAATGGACGTTTATATTATTTGAAAAGTATTAAATCTGTAAAAACAGCCAGCAATAATTTAACGACTTGGCATAAAATATTAGGCCATTGTAATCATTTGGATATTAAAACAATTAAAAGAACACATTACTGGAATGAAAATTGCATCCTCAAAGAGCTGACAACATGTATTAAAGGAAAAATGGCAAAGTATAGAAAGAGGGATCAAATCCCAAAATAAACAGAACTCTTGTTCAGAGTTTATTACGACTTAGCGGGTCCAATTTCACCAACGGCTATAGGCAATTATGCATATGAACTAAATTTTGCGGATGAAAATTCAGAACTTATTATGATATAAGTTCTGAAAAACAAATCTGATACTTTACAAGCTAGAAAAATGTATTTATCTGATATATCACCTTATAGAAAAGTAAAAACAAAGTTAGAACAGTTAATGGTGGTGAGTTTACTTCTGCCGATTATGAAAACCAGTCCTTACACACGTCGCACCAGAATGGAATTGAGGAACGTAGTTGGCGGACGCTTTTTGAAATGGCTAGATGTTTGTTAATAGAATCTAAGTTACCCAAAATCTGTGGGTCTATGCATTAAATACCGCAGTATATACAAATTACAAACCTAACGTTAGTGGTATGCATACTTTTGGTATAATTTTGTGATACAGGGCAAAGTTTGATCCAAAAAGTAAACGAGGCATATTTACTGGTTATGACGGGGCAAATCTGTCTAGTATGTTTTATTTCCGAGAAAGGGAAATAAGGAAAATTAGATGCAAACCTTGAATTAAATGAAAATATAACTAGGGATGGGGATATTCCATGTTATCTGGACTAGAATTAAAAAAAGGCCAGATCCTTGGAATGAAACAATGTCCTATTGACATTGGCTGTTGTTTATTCGGTGGAGTGTATCTCAAAGAACTATTAAGGAGCTATAAATTCTGATAATTTCAGAAAGGGGGATAGCTGCCATGTATTTAAAAAAAAAAAGAAAGGGAATCTTTAATATAAATGATACTTTTGAATTGAAAGGAAGCCCTGGATGATAAAAATATCATCGGCAGAACATTGGATTTATATTGTAAAGTGAACTGGGGATGGCTCGCCAGTGTATAAGGCTTGTTTTATAACTATATTTTTTGGCAGATATACGGCGAAGATTATGTAGAAACATTCAGTCCAACAACAAACATGTCAAGAACAAGAATTTTAATTTAGATGGCCGCAAATTATGGTATGGATATACACCATATGGATGTGAAATTGGCCTACGTGAATGCACCGATGGACTATGAAATATAAATAGAAACGCCTGAAGGTTTTGGAAAGGTGATAATTATTTAAGGAAACCCAAAAAGTCACTATATGGGCTAAAGCAAAGGCGGAAGAACGTGGAATAAATTACTGCATTCCTATTTAATTGGACAACCTTTTTGAGCCCTCCTCGGTGGACCCGTGTCTGTACACAAGTACATTTAATAATGGAAATATAAGCAATGCTGATTATTTGGGTCAGCGATATATTAATTGCTTCAAAATGTGAAGCTGCTTTATTAAAATGAAAAAATTCCTTGAATGAAAGATTTAAAATGACCGACTTGGGTCGGCTATCATAGTCTCAAGGTATACAGTCCGAATTTAAGAAAAGAAAAGAAAAAAGTGTGTTGGTGATGGTCAGGCTCTTGTTGATTTGACATGGAATGACTTTAAAGTATTTTCTAAACCACAACTTTTACCATGGACCAATTACCCAAAGACTGAATACATTCCAGTAGATATTTGAAGATTTGTAGTTAAACCATATCTAACTTAATGTCCACACTAGTCAAGAGAGTACTATTTGATTACTGAAAAATATTTAAACCAGAAAATGAATTTTTTTTTTTTGCTAAAACTTTAACACTAATCAAGTTCATAAAAATATTTTAATGATATTTTTCAAGAGGTATTCTAACTGTTCATGAGCTACCAAAATACAATTAAATACTGGAATTATAATAGAAGGCTATGCCGATGAAGATGTACAAAAATTAGCCTGGTATTTAAAAAAAAAAAAAAAAATCTGAACACTATTCTTTTTCTTTCTCTAAACACCTCTTGCACCTAGCACATGTGAAATCTAACTTGTAAATGTAAGGACTATCTTTGCAACAGATGGATAATTTTTTCTGCATAATTTATTAACATAACAGAAATTGACAATTTGATCAAAGTTTTTGAATTTAGAGATTTCAGTTATTGATTCTAAGTGAAAACTGACAAGTTGGTACTGAAAATAAAAGTCAGTCTAGCTTTATAATTATCAATAATATTATTTTGCAAGAAATATATGGGGTGATATCAAGAAGTTTCTAGACTAGTTCTGTAGTGTGCCAACAGAGTATAAAGTCGCCGTTTTAAAACCATTGTTGAAAAATTACAGAAAACAACTTCCAGGCCGGATTCCCAAAGTGGCAGGAATGCTGTGACCAGTGTAATTTTGCTGTTCCAAGTACCAGAACATGTATATAATTGTTAACATTTATACTAGAAATTGGGGCCAATTACAAAAGTTAATTAATTTTATATTGGATTGCTCCACAAAGTTAATCTTGTTTTTATAAGATGGTATTAGGAGTATTGTTTACACTATTGTCAGCATCTGTTATCACAACATTTTGGCAGTGGTGTTCTTTAGGTGTATGAAGACCTGGGAAGTGTACAGGGGATTTTGAACTGAACCCTTTATTTAATCTATGGGGTAGATTGTTCTCTTTCCACTACCCACGTCTAGGGATATTTTGTCTAGTTCTTATACGAACAATATTTAAAAAAAAATAAAAAAAATAGACACTATCCATAGACATGGGCAGTAGAATGAGAACAATATATTCCTGTAAATTAAAATGTTTCAATTTGAAATTCCTTGTAGAATCCAGAGATTGATATACACCTGATGGAGGGTGGAGGACACAACTGAAACATTGTAAATATAACAAAGACAATAGTCCACAAGCAAATTGTATAAATAATAACAGTTCATACAAGAAATTAGAAGTATTTAGTTTTAACTAAACCTGAAAGGTTATTGAGAGTAGCTATGAAAGCATGCATTTTTCCCCAATTAAAATGGGCTTATTTTTGTTTATATTAAAAAATATTGAAAATTATCAATGTTTTTAGTAAATTAAAAAAAATGCAAACAGATGACAAGTTGAAAATGCTATTAGACTGAAATACACAGAATTTTTTAAAACTTTCATTTATTCTCTCCATCATAAATGGAATTTTTTGGCTTTAATATATGAAATTGAGTGGAATCAAGACCTGCACTCCTTCATTTACTAGTGTATTTTTTTTTGTAGCATGAAACAACTCAAAATTCAATTATATCTTGATATTTTGTAAAACTCCATTCATACTTCATTATCATACTGGGTATTAAATTAAAGACCAAAAAATGCTTATGTAACTTAACTTCAGTACTTGTAAAGTAAACTGAAGGTTAATCATTTTATGATACTAATCTCAAGCCTTATTTGTCTTGCTGATAAGATCCATATATTGATCACAAAAGACAATGAAGGAAAAAGATAAAAATACACACAACCTGTTGCAAAAGGTTTACTTATATGCAGTTAGGAAGGAAAAATCATTAAGGCACATAAGTTAAAGCATTTTCACCCAACTAGTTAAAGTTCAATGCTAAAATTTACATTAAAAGCAAATGTTCACAACTTATATAGAGAAACTGTCAAAAATATGTGCTCAGTAGCAAGAAGAAAGCATTAAAAATAGGTTGACTTAAAGATTACATATGGTGTTATCTGTCATTTAGTTAAATGACCAGTTCAAAGTTTGGGGCCCACAGAGAACACTATTAATATGGAGTAGCATTAATATGCGTATCCTATTGTCAGTACACCACAACTGAAGAGACTAATTTTCAGGTACTTTGATTACAAAAAGGTGTGATTTTTTTTCAGGTCTATTAATTGTACTTATTGAACCTATGTCTTACTGAAAAAATTTTAAATTATAATAACTGTCCCATAGAATGTTTTTTCGCTATGCAGAGGCAGACTGGCATTTTTTAGTCCTACATGATGGAAGCCCCTCTCCCAATCTTCAAACATCCTGCTCTTATCTCTGAATAAATCCTTTCTGGAATGGAGTGTTTTACACAAAAAAAAAAAGAAAAGAAAAAAAAAAGGATTTTTATAGTAAAACCCAAACAGCACTGGTTAACTCCAGAATGTGCTGCAGCCATAGCTCACTGGAACCACTACTTCCAAATCTATTGCAAGGAGCAGTGTAGTCTGGCCCTTACTTCCTTCAGAACCACCCACAATCACTGAAAGAGTCTTGAGAAATGCAAAGTGCAGCTAAACTGTGATCTGCCAAGGTTGAAAATAGACAAATTGGATCTCATGAATTCTGGAAGATCGCAAATCAAATTATGAACAGAGGCAAAGCGGATTTACCCACTATTATAAATGGCCCTGAAGTCATATCCACTTCAACAGACAAGGCAAAGCTCTTTGCCTCAAACTCAATGTTAGATGCTATCCCCTCTCCAACATGTCTCACTGAGCATAATCTCAGTAATATACTCATTTCAGCAACAGAAGTCTCTAGACTTATCAAAAACCTTGATCTCCAAAAAGCCATTTCCATAGACAAAATTCCAGTGGTTGTCCTCAAGAATATCAACCCAGAATTATCACCAATTCTAGTTATTTAACCATTGCGAGAAGGAGAAATCTTTCCCAAGTATGTGGAAGGTGGCAAGCATCTGCCTGGTCTTCAAGAATGCAAGCAATCAATACCCCCCTCCCAGTAAAGAGACACTAGTTTCCTCAATAAGCTTTTTGAGGCCTTAACCAACAAGGTTGAGAGCACCTGGATAGGAAAAACTTCTTATGCGATGAGCAGTATGGGTTTCAATCAGTCCAATCCACTGTTAATGTCCTAACTATCATTACACACACATTTAGTGAGGCCCTTGTTGATACACATACAACAAATATCATAGCATTAGATATCACAAAGGCTTTTGACAAGGTGCAGCACAAACGGTTGCTCCACAAGCACTCCAGCTATGGAATCACTGGAAGGGTTTCCTCTATTAAAAAATCATTCCCAACAGGTAGATCCCTGAAGGTAGTTATTAACAGCCAGTCCTCCAAGGTCCTTGGCAGTCAATGCAGGCATCCCCCAGGGCTCACATCTTGTATCAACTCTTTTTGATTTACATAAATGATCTACTTAATAGACCCTGGTCATTTGCAAATGTTTACATGATGCGATTTACAGTTGCACCTCCAGAAGTTTTGACAAACAGAGATTGGCAGCTGACTTCTGATCTAACACTAATTTCCCAGTGGGGGAGGGAAAAAAGAAAAAACAAAACACATTCAATGCCTTAAAACTGGTTACATTCAATTGCTGCCTCTCAAGGAGGCCCCTTGTCTCAAGAATATATTGGGTCTCAAATTAATACGCAACCTCAAGTAGAATTCCTATATATGATCTATCACTAACGATGCAGGTAAAATGATCGGCTTTTTGTACTGCTCCAGTAAGTACCTGACTCCACATGCTATTCTCTACCTTCATAAGAGACATAAGGTTGAAAATGGAACTGTTGCCATATTTGGGCAGGAACTGCCCAGATTGCACTTTCCAGTCTCTATAGAGTTCAAAAGTGACTCCAAGTCCGTGTTGGATAAGAATTATTTTCCACCCTCCAACCTATCTCTCATAGGTAGGATGTGGCGAGCATCTTGCTACTCTATTGCTACTACCATGAAAACTGCTTGAACAAACGGCATCTCCTGTTTTCACCAGGCTTGACCTTCATGGCTTGGACCCATCATGCCTCTTACATTGTAACAAACCACCCACATTCCCTTCATATTCCATTGGTGTGAAGTAAGTTTGACTCAACAATTCCTTCCTATGAATCACTGCCCTATGCCCTCCTTAGAGGATATTTCCCCAATTACTACAATCTTAACCTGTTCAAGTCTATAGTCAACCATCTTCTATCCATAGTGGCCCTGAACAAGGTAAACCTTACTGTAAAAAAAAAAAAAAAAAAAAAAAACTTTTTGCATCTCAAATGTACTAAAATTGCAAACTCAGCTTTAAAGTATAAATATTTTCAGGTTTATTCAAGGTTTAAAATTGTCTTATATTCTGTATTTTTCAACTAGCATTAAGTTGAAATATACTTATTTAAATACAGAAAAAGAAATAGGATCTGACATTTAACATTAAAGTGAATAAACAAAACATGGTGTCATAAGAGAAATAAGGAAATAATAATTAGCTAATCTGAATGATGCTTAGTAGCTGAGCTTAAGCTCTCGTGAGCTACTGGTCAGGGTAAGAGAAGCTCCCAAGCACTGATTCAATTCAGATCTTAACAGAAGCATATTTTTCGTTCGATATATTCTATTGAATAACAGTTGTGGGATAACAATTGTAAAAAGCAATAGATAACATGAAAGAGATAATCAATATTAACAATGAGAATACAAAACAGTAGCAAATCAACAATGAGGTAGAGAGGGATAAAAAAAAACAAAAAAAACAAAAAAAAAAAAAATTGTCCCAATCACAAAATGATTTAATAAGAGAAAAAATATTTTTATAAAAACAAGCAGGAGTAATGACCTAGATAATATGGTATAGTAATACAGTATAAGGTCCATGGATTTATAGCAATTCCATTACATGTACCAGAAATGCCAGCAACTAATGACATGGAGACAAGGCAAATGGATTACACTGATAGGAAATGCGATACAAAGGAGGGGGAAGGAGCAGAGGTTGACAGGAAGGCTACAGCAACCAGAAGGTTGGTTGGGTTTGGTACACCAAAGTCTGGCTTCAAGATTGTCTGAGAGAAAAGCCTAAAAGATTAAGAGATTATTGTTCCTAACAGGTTTCAGTCAACAACAAGGATATTAGTCATACTGTAAATATTACTATGACGTCTTAGGAAAGATAGAATTTTTTTTTTGTGTTGTTCAAGTTGAGGTCTTCTTCAAATCTGACTTCCACTCAAAGCTAAATAGCCGAGTTTATACAGTTTTATTATAGCTGATAGGAGAATAAATGAATGTATGTTTTTTCTAATGGTATTAGTGAAAACAGAGTGTAATAGGCTAGGATGGAACTTTTTCGAAAGATACTGCTTGTATAAATAGTACATCCATTAAAATAAAGTTGCTATTGAATTTAAAATCTCATTAGTGTCAATTTTTTTCATTGGAAAACATCTTGCCCACCTATAAATCTACCATTCTTACATGCATGAATATTGTTGCTATATCTGGTGTGGTGCTCCTATCTTGAAATTCTTGACAAAATTCAAAGCGTGACCTGGCATCTCTATTTCCGTCACTTTCCCACTAACATAACATTGCTTTGCTTTTTTTTCTTCTACAAATATTTTCATGGCAATTGTTCTGATGACCTTTCTTCTTTAGTGCTGACTGCATGAATTTAAGTGTGCTATTAGGTTGGCAACTAGGTCTCACCATTGAACTATTGTATGTTAGATTCTAGTAGTTTTTCTTACATTTCATTTCCTTGCTCCCCTGCCACTTACAATCTCCAAAAATTTAAATGAAACGCCAATCGCCATCTTCCTGAGTCCCGTTCCTTTCTCTCACTAAAATCTTCTCATTCTCTTTCACTCCCTGCAGGCACCCACTCACGTCCAAGTGGCATCATTGCTTTGTTCCGGGTGAAATGGGGCGAGGAGATTTTGTTTTTTAAAAACAATATTTTTGAAAAGCTGTTATGTATTTAATCACTTTATAGGATGATCAAATAAAGTCATGATTGGACACACAATTACTTATAAAATTCAACATTATCAGAAAATAGAAGAAACTTAAAGAAAGCACTAATCAAAATATTTCATTCAAGATTGAAAACTTCAGGATATAGAATGAATACTGAAGAGTTCTTGGTCCAATAAAGTGATTCAAAGAGAGAAAAAATTGCTAATTATTTAGCCAGATTTTAGAAAGTGGTTTAAGCACACATTTAAAAGTAGAACTTAAAATCTAGTGTGGCAGAGTAGAGGGTTCCTCCAGGGGGATCAATGGCCATGTGCTCATGACCAAGGTAGCCTTTTAGTTGAAGGACATCATTTGTTGTTTGAACTGAAAGTAATGGGCTCTTCAAGAGCTCTCCAGCTTCCAACCTAGATATGTGGAGGGAACTGATCAAATACTTAGCAACCCTATGACCATACCTATAACCATGGGACTGATGATATCCTATAATAACTTATTTTTTTTTTATTTTAATTTTGCCAGTATATACAAGATTATTATATACATGTTCTAGTGTTACAGTATTTTTTAAGTTCAAAGGTAAGCAAAATTTTTTTAGCTTTCATAATGACACCCGTGTTTTATTTTAGCAGGTGGTGATATTGAGAATATGTAAGATAATACATGAAATGTTGTGTTACAGTATTTGTTACAATGTCCTAATGAATGACAGTGATTGTATGGTGCCAGAAATGTTTCAAATTAAAGATGCTAAGCACTAACTTGATACTTAATTTCATTTTTGTTTTTAGGATTAATAATTATGGGACTAAGTAGACATTCCAAAATGCCCTAGTAAAAAAGGGACATTTCCTTCCATTTCAACTGCCGATATCATTTTTAAGGATATTCTGATAAAGTTAATATGTAAACAAAATTTAATCTTTTCATAAAGATTTAATCTTTAAAATTTAATCTTTTCATTTTCTTGTGTGTCATGATTAGTTTTTATTTTACGTCACTAAATTGTCACTATTTCAATGAGGTGGTGCTTTTTACACATTATGAAACTGATAATTTCATAGTGATGTTTTTAAAACATCTGTTGAGAGCTGATGAAAATTTTAATGAGTAAATACCATAAAAATACAACACACAAGAGAAGAAATCCTCCTTCTTGCAGAACAAGGTCTCAGTTTTATATCTGCTCTCCTATAACTAAAAAGATACATATGAGGGCTGACTGAGTGAATGAATATCAAACCCAATTTTAAATTTTACTCACATTTGTTCATAATAAAGTAAAATTTTTAAAAAAGTACTCAGTTTTCCTTTTAATGCTCAATTATTTCATTTACATTCATGGTTTGCAGCATTTTCTAATATTCGGGATTTTGAGAATTAATTGAAAATTTAGCTTTTTAAAAAAGCGGAACTGGATATGTTTTATAAAAAAAATAAACTGGGTATATGTTTTAGTTTAACTTTGGCACATGGGTCCATAATTATTTAAGTATTTTTTCTTTTTCCTTTAGGCCATTATGGAAAATAAGTAGGTCTTATTTTAAGTGGGTATCTGTTGCTCCCACCAACCCTTTTCATGCGTTAGTGCTTTCCATGCCAGAGATCCCTACCTGAGTGATTTACAAAATTTACATTTAATCTTCTCTTCAGTGGATGATGAACTTCATACCCTGAGTAGTAATTTTCTGAGTAGGAGAAGCATGCCAAAGAAAACAAAGTCCCTTGCAATATATGCTGGTAAAATTAAAAACTGATGAAGGGAATAGACATTTCATTGAAAACTTAATGTAATTTCAATTCCATCTCTAAATGAACAAAGGAAGGAAGAAAAATTATTCAGTGAATCTGAATAGTCAAAAAACATTTGTTATAAAGAAGGATCACTTCAAATGACCTTTGGCTATGAGCACCAAGAACAATGGGTTACAGTATATTACTCCATCTTTTACCTGGACTGAATCATTGATATTACACATCCACCAAATGCTACAATCAAAATTTTAGTTTCAACCAAAAGTAGAAATAATTATTTTTGATGGCCTTTGTTGGCTGATATTGCACAAGTGGCATCAACATTTGTCAGTTTCAAATGATGATTGGCTATAGTGGAGGCTTGCAAACAAATTCAGACTGCAAATGACTATTATAAGAGGAAATGCAAGAGGATAATTTCAACTGTAGTGAGTTTCAATAAAAATAAAATAAATAAACAAAAATAAAAAGAATTAAAATTAAAATAAGGCATTTGCACTTTCCTCTAAAACCCTTTCTCTCTCTAAAGTTCTTTCTATACTTCAATCTACAAGAAAACAACTCAAATAAAGAAAACTGAACCTGGCCAAATAACACTGAAAGTTTCCAGGAGCAGAGCCTACTTATTTGTGACTAAAAAATACCAAAAATCAGGGAGGCTGAAAAAGAAATGGAAAAGGAACAAATGGCAGAAAATAAAATAATTTTGGCCAATCAAAAAAATTAACTTGATGTTAGCTGAAACCAATGTTTGTGCAAAATTCTCCTGGTCAAAAGGATATAAATCTGACACCTCTGGCCTAGAAGAATGATGGGACAAGGAGAGGAGAACAAAAGAATGTTACTGCATAGAAATCAGCCATGTATGAAACAGTTAAGTCATTTGTTACTGCTATTTATGTGCTTCTCGGTCCCAAGAAAGACATGGTAGATTGCTATTGACCTAATTCCCAAGATTACTATTATCCCTATCATAGTCTGACTTCAAACTATCAAAATGGACATTTCTCCAGATTGCTACCAATATCTACCTTATTAAACTTTTTGCTATGCCAAATACCAAGGACTCACTAAAGAAAATATGAAAAATGTTTTTTATACCCTGGCTATACTTTGTTTTATGTCCTATGTTTCTGATAAACATAAGCAAAAATATCTACAATACCATACAAATGCTTTTACATCAGTGCCAGTAATGTATTTTATTCAGTGTTTTTAAAGTGATAAACAAGTTTAATGCTTTACAATAAGCACTTATTCAAGGATTCATTTCAGGAGACAAATTCAAGTTGTTATTGCCCTCTTTTTTGACAAGTTATAATTTCAAATTTTTCCAAATTAGATACATGTGTGAGAAAAGGCATTTATATTACAGAGAAAAGAAATGATTTAAATTTCTCATCCAAATATTAGTAAAATTTCAGGCATATATTTCTAATGTTTTGATCTATTTTTGCCTGTCATGTTACACTTCTGGTAGTTTTTACATGGTGTAAATAATCCCCCTCCCACACACACTGAGGTACACCTGAAAAAAAAAAAGAAAAAAGTGAGCTTCATCTGTTGTGCTAAGAATTATAGCAAGAGGTTGCAAGGCAGTAACTGTTGAAATTAAATTTTCATGAAGAGTCAGCAATTTTGACCAATGTTTAGGCAGTTGTGATGTAATAATTGATTTCATTAACATTTCTTTACTTCAAGATTGCATTTATAAGGATTTTTAACTAGTTTGAAGACAACATTTTCATTTATGCACTGTTGAAATTGGCTTCTTGCCCAATAGCACACAAGAGGGAAAACAGACAATTTCAAGTGGTCATAATTTGGTTTCTAATTGAGCTACCATGATAAATTTGGTATCATTTTTTTGTTTTTCACACTATGCACCCTCCACACTTTTTTTTTTTTTTTTTAGATAAATTGAAGATAGAATTTTAGTATGGGATACCTAGTATTAGTTTAAAAGCTCTAAAACAAGCTTATAAAAATGTCATGTTAATTATATCATTTTAAACAAATCAATATATTAAATGGATTTGATAAAATTAGGCAAGCAATAAATTTAGGAAAGATGTAGAGATGTTCATATCATGCATGAAATTAACATTTCTAGTGCAGTGGACATATTCATGTCTTTGCAAAATATGCATTGCCTGCTGTCAA
This sequence comes from Acanthosepion esculentum, assembly GCA_964036315.1. NCBI lineage: Eukaryota > Metazoa > Mollusca > Cephalopoda > Sepiida > Sepiidae > Acanthosepion > Acanthosepion esculentum. The sequence continues at coordinate 36,230 of CAXIWW010000282.1, forward strand.
CATATGTTTTCAAAACTCACATAAAATATTTGTCCCTAGCACTTGTATTATAAACTAATACATTGCTATTTCCAAACCAGCAATCACATATTATACAATTTAACCTATTGATGTTTTGATCACTCTGATTTTACTAAATTTTTTCAAACCTTCTGTTAATTACATTATGATTTTTTTTCCAACCACCACTTTATTTGGGGTGCAAGAATAAAGCCAAGAACTTTTCAGCAGTCTATCATACTTTATATCTAAGATAGAGAGAAAAATAAAATAATTATTTGGGAGATTCACTCATGCTATAAAAAAAAAGAAAAGAAAAAAAAAGAAGACCCAACATTAGAAAAAGGATAACCGAGACAATGATGTACCAAATTTGCTATGCTGAAAAAATTTTTTTTTGGGGTGGTGGTGATTTATACCTAATTGAAATAATTCTTGTTTTCTGAGTATATGAAAAATCTGCTTTTTAATTTTTTTACCCCATTGTTTTTTATTATATATATATATATATATATATAATAAAAAGGTGCAATTTAAAAGATGGTACCAATGAGAAATTGCTACCAGCACTGTCAGTCATTTATTTCCAGTAAATGGAAACTTGCTAGATAATACTTTCACCATTACCAATCTTTTGTAATCTTTATATAAGATTACAATATCAGACAATGCTGTAACATTTTTTCACTAATTAAGAAATTTCCAATGGAAAAATTCTTGCTCTCAACTGAATTTTTTTTTGGCAGGGTGGATGGTGCACAGAGTGCAAACATTTACTTGAATCTTAAGGATTTACAAACATTAAAATTTGTTAGCTATATATTCAAAAATACATTTTCTTCTTAATTAGTTGCCACATATTATATATATATATATATATATATATATATATATATACACACACACACATTTTTCCTCCAGCTCCACAATACAAAAAAATGTATAATGTATGTATCAAAATGTATTTTTAAAAATAAAATATTTATTGAATCTTTTTTTTTAGCTTCAATTCAAAAGGTAAAGGAATAAATTTACTATACCCAGTAAGCAAAATACTGTGGTGTATTTAAAAATGAATTTATACTGATTGGAATTCAGTAAAGAAAAAAAGTATGTCCATTTTTGAGACATTCATAAACAAATGTTAATACTGTTTTAAAAATCTTGCAAAAAATAAAATATGTGATTTGAAACAAACATTACTTTTTTTTAATATATAAAAAAAAAAAAAACTAGTATAAACTAAAAGCATCTTGTAAACATGACATTTTTGAGGTGTTAATCAGTTTTAAGAGAAGTTACTTGACGGATGAACAGCAATGACAAATTTTGCAAATTTTAAGTGCTTATTTAACTACTCAGTAATTTTTAAAAATTAAATATTTTAAGCAATCTAATATGTTTTTGGTACTTTGTTTGAAAATGCTTTCTGAAAAAGCAAATTTAAAATTTCATAAATATAAAAATGAATATAACAAAATTGTCAAAATTAAACTAAAAATATTTTGCTTCAAACAATATTGTACTTAACATTAATTAAAGCAATTAAAAAATTTTCCAATTAAATATTGTCTTAGTTTTACAGGATTTGTATTTTACAATCCAAAGCAAATTTTTAGGTAATCTGATTTTACAAAAAAAGAAATTCTTCAAAGACTTCTACTTTTAACTAATTATAAATCAATAAAATTACCTATGAATTTACCAAATATTTTGGAATTAAGAGTGGGGTGTGTATACAAATGGAAACAAAAAAATTGCTTAAATTTCATTTGTGTATAGTTTTGAAATGAAAGATTCATTAAAACCAACAATCTGATATTTGTAAGAATTTCCAAATTAATGTGTCTTTAAATGTTCTAATTTATAGCCCACTTGCTGATGCAAGAACAAGAAGTTCTGCAAAGGATTAAAGAATTTACTAAAATAAACACTGACCTTCAAAGAGACATGGCAGCAGACAGGATAAAAGAAGGCAGAGTCAAAAAGAGAATTAAGTTATCACTAGGACCAAGATCTGAGAAATCTTTAGGATTGATATAGTTAAAGAGCTGGAATCCTTGAATATTTAATAATCATTTTCATGTACCTTTTGCCCATATACTCATGTGTAATTGGATAAACTTGTATTGATATCTTTCTGGGCACATTACTATTTCCATCTTGTAGATTGCAAATTCAGAATGTATTAAAATGAAGTGTTTCAAAGTTAACCTAGAAATTTAGTGTTGACTTAAAAGACTTTAAATATTTAAAAATTCCCAATGCAAAAGATTTGTTAGAGAATTTAAAGAAAGGCATTATACCGCCTTTATAAGATAAAGTGCAAAAAGAGTAACAATTACTTACATCAATAATATCTCCATAATTAGAATGTGTGAACAGCAATTTCTGGCTCTCAACACTTCCAGAAGAGTAAATATAGATCTTTATTCCATCATCAACCATTTGGCGGAGTGTTGGTACAACATCAGAAAACAACCTGGGAGAAATAAGAATTACTGAAGGACATGGTCTTAGAATTCACTTAAGAGTGAACATTTAAAATTTATTAAAACAAGTGATTATATATATATATATATATATATATTGTGTGTATGTATATGAATGAGAGAGGAGAGGTTACACATTCTATGTGTGACAATAAAATAAGTTTTTTATGAGTAGAAGTGGAAGGTTAAATTAAGTGATATGAGAAGTTTGGGAACAGAATAAAAATAAATAAATCTGTGTGTGCTTGTGTGTGTGTATGTGGAGGAGTAGTATTTGTTCATCCACCACCTGGCAAAGTGTTACCTCTTCCTCAGGAAGTTTTTACTTACACTCCCTTAATCTTTCCCTGCTTGTAGGCTTCCTTCCAGATATGTCCCTGCAGTTGTTTCAGCTCTTGGCTCTTTCGGTCTTGCGACATCTGCCATTTCACATTAGCAATTACAGCTTTCATAATGGTGTCTTTGTCGGCATCAGTATCAGGGATTTCCATCACACCATCAACATTAGCCTCTTTATCCTTCTTTGCCTGTAAAAGGATGCACAACCAGTATGCACTGGCTGGAATATATACACAGTAATACCTCCCTACAACAGTACCCATGACATAAGCATTAAGCTAACAGGTAAAAGTCTATCTTTGACAAGCATTTGAAAACAAGGACAATATTAAATTTATTACTGTCTACCATGCAACAAAACACACACACACACACTATATATATATATATATATATATATATATATATATATATATATACACACACACGTGTGTGTGTGTGTGTTTATGCAAAAAGAAAAGTTGAATTTTAGCATTGCTGTTTTTTTAGAACATTTTTGATGCTGAAAATTCCCGTTTTATAAAGTAATAAAAGGTTATTTTAAATATAGTTTCATACAATTTTAATGTAATGTTTTGTAGCCTTTCAAAAGTAAAAAAGTGAACAAGTGTTGAATATTCTTTGAAAATATTTTACAAGAATTTTGTTTATTCTCAAGACTAAAAATGAAATTGCAGAAACTAGAACTAGATAAAATCCATTTGGAACTGAAAATAGAAAGCATGTAAATTTTCAGACAAAAGCTGAAACTAAAACTTCCAAGCTTTTGCCTTAGTCAACAAGTAAAATGTTGAACATAATTCAAGAGTCAAAGGAATGATACCAAAACAGTAGCAAAAATCTATTATGAAAATAATATTAGGTTTTTAGATTTTCTACATTTCAAATTGAGTAATAATTTTTAAAGAGTTGAGAAAAAAAGTTAACTCAATAACCTACAGAAAGTACAGCTTACAAAGATCCCAGAATATGAATATATGAATTAGCTGTAAATATAAAACTGCCATAGAAAAAAAAAAAAAAGAAAACAGAAAATCGAAATTCTAATTGAAAAAGCAATAACTTACATCCTCTTCAACTAAAGCTGATAAAGAGTTAAATATGCAATTACTGTGTTTTACTTACAAAACAAGAGAGAAACTCTAATATACAAGATTAACGCATTTTAAAATACAATATGTACTATGAATCTTTAAACTTCAATTTAAAATTTGTGTATATTTACTAATTCATAAAATTAGTAAAATATTGCAAAATATTTTAGGTGAATAATTAAATTCTGTGCCAGGTCTCTTAAATTGGAAAGAATACATAATCAACTGTAAATCTAAAAGAGAAAACCTTTTATTTAAAACATTTCATAGTACATTTTTATTCTTTAATACTTTTTAAATTTGTTTATTCATTTCTTGTGAGTATAAAATAAAAATGAAAAAATTGGGCAGCAAAAAGGATATTTTTTTAGGTTCATATTCTTTTAATCTTACAACTCTGCAAAGAGGAAGAAAAGGATGTGAAGTAATAATGTACTTAAGCCAAACCTGTTTCTATTTCAGATTCACAAAGAATGAATAAAAGTTGTTAACCTGTAAGTAGAGAATTATAGCAAAAATAAGTCATTTTTTTCTTAGCTGGAAAGGGAGAGTTAAAAGGTACATCTAACTCATAGGAAGTGAAATAAAAAAATAAAAAACAGAAGTCATCATTGCAGATGACAATGACAAAGAGAATAAGACCTAGTTGTAACTAAAGTTGCATAAGTGTAGAATATAGGCTTGAAGTGGGAGATAGTGAAACTTAGCAAATGGCCTACTTACCAATTGACGGAGAAGTTGTATGTCTGCTTGGCAATTCACCTCATCAAAATGTTTCTCAAGGAAGCTCTCTAAATTGTTTGTGACATAGGGAAACAAAGTCTCCTGTAAATGTGAGGAGAAAAACAGTCTAAGATTAAAAAATAACTAATTAACAGTTATTGGTAATCTATATTACAAATATTTTTGCTCTAATGTTTGCATCCACCAGTGCAGTAGAGATTGGGGGCCAATTAACCTGATGGCTTGCATTATCTTAATTGCAAAACTTTAAAAGGATTTCATTCATCATGAAGTTATTTACAGTTGGTTCAGATTAAGTATGAAATATATACCTTTTTTTTTTTTTTTTTTTTTTTTAAAATACAATTTCTGCATTTTCATGGCTATCTAATAATGAGGTCAAAAGTTTGTACAGGCACAATTTTTCAATGTTTGAAATTTAAGTAAATCAGTTTTTTTTTTTTACCAGTTTCTACAACTTTATTACATTTTAATTTATAACTTTGAAATCCTAATAATATTGAGTTTCTTTAATTCAAAATTATATAGATACACTACCAGTGGAAGACCATTTAAACAGCTTTTATAGTATCCCATAACTTATTCCTGAACCAGTTTAGTATAATTTTGAAGATATCTGAAGGTTCAAACTTTTATAAATCATGCTCTACAAAAATAAAAAAAATCATTTATTTCTGAATTTTATGCATTTTTGTGAAGTCCATATTAAATTTTGTCAGTTTTTTTTTACTATTATATAATAAAGTTCATAGTATTTCAATTTAAGTCCTAATATTGTATTTATTAAATAAATAATAAAATCAATAAATTTCCCTCTCATTTTTTTTCTGAGAAGTTAAGTTGTTTATCTATTCAAATTAAAGACTTAGAAATTATTTAGATGAATCCAAGAGAGTAAAAGATTTTTTTAAAAAAATGCAGTCAATAGTTTCTATCCAGAAATTAAAAGTTTTTAAAATATTTTGCCAAATATGCAATAGTGCATAACATCAATCTATATAAAATGCTTAAATTGACCAATATATTTGCATTACTAAGTGATATTTGTATACATTTTTTTAGGCACTGCTGATAATCCTAGAACTTAAAGATTAGAAAGTTATTTGTAAAGTATAGTTGCTCTGGAAGTATAAAATCATTTTTAAGTCAATTTGGAATACTTCAAGTGACTTCATATCATTTTTATTAAACCACTATATATATCTCACTAGTTATCCTCCATCTTGTTGCCCTTGTATTAAATGAAACAATTGGATCAATACAGTAAAACAGGACAAAAGTGGAAATAAACTGGGTCCTGATACAAATTGAATTCATTCTACATTTCAGGAGTTAATCTTTCATGGATATCATTTTAATCCTGCAGCCCATTCATTTAATCTAAAATGCTGTGCTATACATGAGGCAAAAAATCTGAAGTAATAATGAAGAGGCTTTTATTAAAAGAAAAATAACTAAAAATACAATTATTAGATATTTAATAAACAATTATCAAGCAAAAATCATCACCAACTTGTTTATTGAATAATTTTCCTTTGATCTTAATTTAGCAAGAAAAATTGAATTCTGATGACTGTGCTTTTTAAAGAGGAATTTTGATCTAAAGCAATAATGTATTATTTTAAAAATTCAAATTTTAATCTTTATCATCATTAAAATAAGTATCTTATTTACAAGAAAAAACAAAAGCAGACTAGTTCACCTCATCATGGAATAAAAGTTAAATTAACTTCAAATTATTATTATATAAAGTTATCCTTTACAAAGCTAAGTGAAAAGGGGGTAGTTTAGAATGCTTCAGTTAAAGTCTTTCATAAGAGATTTGAAAGTTTACAAAAAAAAAATAAATAAAAACTCAATATTCCAGTAATTCATAATTTGGGAGCATCTTATATTTTTTATTTTCCTAAGTATCATTGATTTTACATAATGTAAAATTTCAATATATGAATACTTACTTTTGACAGTTAAATGACCAATAAATTATTGAAAAAGTCTTAACAAGGAGTGCTATTAAGGTGAGACAGGTGTCCAGTATAAACCAGCTAATAGCACATTTACACTATCACCCGATTAGCAACATCTGTTAAGTAGAAATTTGGCCTACAACTTTGTCATGGCCTTGGACCAAAATATAAAAAGGTTAATTGTCAGAGTACAACTTATGAATTTTATAGCATAAAAAAAAAAAAAAAAAGGAACAAGCAGGTAGATATGAAACAGATATAGAGTAACATACTAATGTTCTAATGGTCATATTTAGAAGTATGACCCTGGTTAAAAGCAAAGTTGACATAACCTAATTAAAGAAAAAGAATCCAGATAATTTGAACAATTTCAATTTGGAAGAATCGACAAAAGTTAAATAGATTACTTTAATGATTATTTTGTACCACAAACAAATCCTTGAGTGTTTTGTTAAAAGAAACTGTGATTAAGTACTGTGGTTAAAGTTACATTTTATATACACTTTTTGCCTATGCATTTACATTTTTAAAGATATGTTAATCATTTAGATATATATGTCACATATGCAAAGAAAGAAAAAATTAAAATGAATTGAAAGTTTTCAATACAAACACTGATGTATAAAACAAAGTTGTAATACTTTTGTTAGAAAATGATTAACAAATATTTGGATAATATTTAGTGAACAATATTCACTAATTATCAAAATGTGTGCACACTTTTGCTAAGGAAAAAAATGTAATTATACAATTTAAATTAAATTTTCAGTACTTATTCATTAATGAAAAAATTGTGTATCAAACAGGTCATTTTTAGAAAACCTTGTAGAAATATCTGGAGGGATCAGTTTCACCTTTCTATTTCAATATATTATTAACACTTTAATATGGAGAGATGGTGGGGGATGTTCCAAATTTTTAATTATATAAAGTCCTTGAACATATTTGATTAAAAAAAAGTTAAATGCAATATCAAATGTGGACATACTGAAAATTTGTCCCAAACCATACCAAAAATTATCCAATAATAGTGAAAATAATTTGAGAGTTGGTGCTTGTATAATTTAAGAAAATAAATTTTCTTAAATTTGACAGAAACAAAATTTACTTTTAATTTTTCAGTGAGATTATGAAATTCATTCATTTGCTATTTGCAAATGACTTAAGTCAAAATATTTGAAGAATTGAAAAATATGAAATTCTCAACATTTTTAAAAAGAATTTTATTTTTCATTTTTACAACTGCTAGATAATTTCTTTGTATGGAGTTCAAAAGGAATAATTTTTGAGTTCTGCCACCATAATCAATTCAATATATCAATTTTTTTCCCCCACTTCATTTAATAAATTTAAAAATCAAAAAATACATTGGTGCAATTAAAAAAAAGTTATGACATTAAAGAGATATTTAAAAAAGTTTAATACTTCTGTTGAAGTAAATATCCCAAATTAAAATTTTATTTTCAATATATCTAAAAACCTTTAATACAAAGATGTTGACAAGACAAAAAAAAGTTAGAAAATCTTGGTAGCTCAATTAGTAAATGTTTTACGACCATTCAAATTCATATAAAAACTTTGAAATTTTTTCATCTTGTGCTATTGGACAAAAAAACAACTTTTGAGTGGCTAACTTAATATGCCAGCTTCAAACAAGTTAAAAATCATTATAATGTCAACAATGAAGTTCAAGTAAAAGAAAAAAATGCTAATAGAATCAATTAGATCAGACCAGCTTAAACTGAAAAATGTTCTCAAAAACAAAAATATGATACAGAAAGGTAAATTTGCTCAAACAAGTCATTTCAACAGTTAATGCTTGACAACTTATATACTTCATAGCACAACAGAGATGGAACTAATTTTTTTTCTACCCAATTCTTCAATAAAAACCTATATTTACCAACATAAAACCAGAAGCACAATTCTGCAGTAGGGCATAACAGGTCAAGAGTATACCAAACTGAACTTGCCATAAAAAGTATCTATTGGAAGTACATGCCTTAATTTAACTAATTTTGAGATAAGGAATTCAACAAAACAGATCTTAACTGTAATATCAATATTTTCTGTAACACATGCATCTTGAAAAATTGTGAAATTATGTAATTTTCATCTAGTCAACAAGAGAACATTAATGATTACAAAATTTAGAAATTTGTTTTACAAAAAGGAAAACATTTTACAATAGTACTTTAAACTTCAGTGTTAAACTGATAGAAAATACTTTGTGGACCTTGTTAATGGTTCTTCTGTACTTCTAATGGTGATTTGCTAACTTATTTTCCTTATAAGCATACAATGTGGCTAATATTTCTGGAATACTCAATATCCAGCCATAACTTGAAACTGATATTCCATCAAAGTCCCATCTGGTGACAAATGATGATTCCACTTGTGCAATATCATCTGACAAAGGCCATTGGAATTAATAATTTCTGCTCTTTGTCGGATCTAAAAACTTTATCAGATCAGTTTGTTGTGTATGAGCAATTCTCTGATTGGCAACCTTAGACCAGGGGAATCCGTTGATGTGTACTTGGCAGAACTACACAAACTGGCTGTATTGTTTGGGGGCATCAGTGACCATGTTCTGGTGTGCACTTTTGTCAAAGGGTTGACAAATTGTGTGAATTTAATCATCATACAGATGCTTACTTATCTTGAGATGAAAGATGAGAACCCAAAGACTTGGCAGGGTGAGAGATACACCAAAGGATTATGTAACCTCCTCCTTGGAGTTCTAATGTCATAATTTGTTGTTGATGCAATGGCCTTAATCACTGAGGCAGAAAGCCTTGTATTTGTTGTTATAACTGCAATAAAATAGGCTGCATACCCCAAGATTGTCCGGGGGAAAGGGGCCAGCAACTCGGTGCCAGTTTCCTCCAGAGTGAAGATGTAAACACAGCACTGCCAATGGTAGAAATTAATGTGTGTGGAAGGATGTTCACACTTGTGGGCTCTGGGTACTCCTGTACCATAGTGAGCATGGTGTGCCAAATGTGGAAGAAAAGATATATTTGTGATAGGTTATTTGAGTAAAATTATAAAATTTAAAGTTAAATTCATTTGATTTGAAACAAATATTACTTATAGCATAAAAAATAGTATACAAGCATTTAACAATGGTTCCTGTTTTTCTCAGGTCTTTGACATTGTCAATGAGCTATGATGGATGACCAGAACTGACAAATTTAAGAAATTTAAATGAATGCATTTTTTTGAGTTTGTAACTATCTAGTAATTTTTACAAATGAACATATTTTCAGCAATTATCCAATATTTGGACTTTTTAGTTATGTTTGAATATGCTCTATTTAACCCAATACCTTAAACAATAATTTACAAAAATAAAACTTACTTTATAATTTTGAAGGGATGATTTGCAAGGATGTAAACAATGAAACAGAACTGAACAATGAAAGAATTGCAGAGCACCAGACAACTCTTAAAACACTTGACCTAAGGATAAAATCATGTATGGATTACCATAGTTACAAAATGGAAATGATTATACACTAAATAAAAAAATAAAAATGGGGTACAGGCAACTTATTTTATTTATAAATTATTTAATTAAAATTGGAAAAAATTCTTGTAAAAATTAACTATTCATTGAAATAAAAAAATCCTTTTTAAGACAACTGAATAAGTCTTATTCATCAGAGCAATTAAGTCTTATTCATCAGAGCAATTAAGTCTTATTCATCAGAGCAATTAAGTCTTATTCATCAGAGCAATTAAGTCTTATTCATCAGAGCAATTAAGTCTTATTCATCAGAGCAATTAAGTCTTATTCATCAGAGCAATTAAGTCTTATTCATCAGAGCAATTAAGTCTTATTCATCAGAGCAATTAAGTCTTATTCATCAGAGCAATTAAGTCTTATTCATCAGAGCAATTAAGTCTTATTCATCAGAGCAATTAAGTCTTATTCATCAGAGCAATTAAGTCTTATTCATCAGAGCAATTAAGTCTTATTCATCAGAGCAATTAAGTCTTATTCATCAGAGCAATTAAGTCTTATTCATCAGAGCAATTAAGTCTTATTCATCAGAGCAATTAAGTCTTATTCATCAGAGCAATTAAGTCTTATTCATCAGAGCAATTAAGTCTTATTCATCAGAGCAATTAAGTCTTATTCATCAGAGCAATTAAGTCTTATTCATCAGAGCAATTAAGTCTTATTCATCAGAGCAATTAAGTCTTATTCATCAGAGCAATTAAGTCTTATTCATCAGAGCAATTAAGTCTTATTCATCAGAGCAATTAAGTCTTATTCATCAGAGCAATTAAGTCTTATTCATCAGAGCAATTAAGTCTTATTCATCAGAGCAATTAAGTCTTATTCATCAGAGCAATTAAGTCTTATTCATCAGAGCAATTAAGTCTTATTCATCAGAGCAATTAAGTCTTATTCATCAGAGCAATTAAGTCTTATTCATCAGAGCAATTAAGTCTTATTCATCAGAGCAATTAAGTCTTATTCATCAGAGCAATTAAGTCTTATTCATCAGAGCAATTAAGTCTTATTCATCAGAGCAATTAAGTCTTATTCATCAGAGCAATTAAGTCTTATTCATCAGAGCAATTAAGTCTTATTCATCAGAGCAATTAAGTCTTATTCATCAGAGCAATTAAGTCTTATTCATCAGAGCAATTAAGTCTTATTCATCAGAGCAATTAAGTCTTATTCATCAGAGCAATTAAGTCTTATTCATCAGAGCAATTAAGTCTTATTCATCAGAGCAATTAAGTCTTATTCATCAGAGCAATTAAGTCTTATTCATCAGAGCAATTAAGTCTTATTCATCAGAGCAATTAAGTCTTATTCATCAGAGCAATTAAGTCTTATTCATCAGAGCAATTAAGTCTTATTCATCAGAGCAATTAAGTCTTATTCATCAGAGCAATTAAGTCTTATTCATCAGAGCAATTAAGTCTTATTCATCAGAGCAATTAAGTCTTATTCATCAGAGCAATTAAGTCTTATTCATCAGAGCAATTAAGTCTTATTCATCAGAGCAATTAAGTCTTATTCATCAGAGCAATTAAGTCTTATTCATCAGAGCAATTAAGTCTTATTCATCAGAGCAATTAAGTCTTATTCATCAGAGCAATTAAGTCTTATTCATCAGAGCAATTAAGTCTTATTCATCAGAGCAATTAAGTCTTATTCATCAGAGCAATTAAGTCTTATTCATCAGAGCAATTAAGTCTTATTCATCAGAGCAATTAAGTCTTATTCATCAGAGCAATTAAGTCTTATTCATCAGAGCAATTAAGTCTTATTCATCAGAGCAATTAAGTCTTATTCATCAGAGCAATTAAGTCTTATTCATCAGAGCAATTAAGTCTTATTCATCAGAGCAATTAAGTCTTATTCATCAGAGCAATTAAGTCTTATTCATCAGAGCAATTAAGTCTTATTCATCAGAGCAATTAAGTCTTATTCATCAGAGCAATTAAGTCTTATTCATCAGAGCAATTAAGTCTTATTCATCAGAGCAATTAAGTCTTATTCATCAGAGCAATTAAGTCTTATTCATCAGAGCAATTAAGTCTTATTCATCAGAGCAATTAAGTCTTATTCATCAGAGCAATTAAGTCTTATTCATCAGAGCAATTAAGTCTTATTCATCAGAGCAATTAAGTCTTATTCATCAGAGCAATTAAGTCTTATTCATCAGAGCAATTAAGTCTTATTCATCAGAGCAATTAAGTCTTATTCATCAGAGCAATTAAGTCTTATTCATCAGAGCAATTAAGTCTTATTCATCAGAGCAATTAAGTCTTATTCATCAGAGCAATTAAGTCTTATTCATCAGAGCAATTAAGTCTTATTCATCAGAGCAATTAAGTCTTATTCATCAGAGCAATTAAGTCTTATTCATCAGAGCAATTAAGTCTTATTCATCAGAGCAATTAAGTCTTATTCATCAGAGCAATTAAGTCTTATTCATCAGAGCAATTAAGTCTTATTCATCAGAGCAATTAAGTCTTATTCATCAGAGCAATTAAGTCTTATTCATCAGAGCAATTAAGTCTTATTCATCAGAGCAATTAAGTCTTATTCATCAGAGCAATTAAGTCTTATTCATCAGAGCAATTAAGTCTTATTCATCAGAGCAATTAAGTCTTATTCATCAGAGCAATTAAGTCTTATTCATCAGAGCAATTAAGTCTTATTCATCAGAGCAATTAAGTCTTATTCATCAGAGCAATTAAGTCTTATTCATCAGAGCAATTAAGTCTTATTCATCAGAGCAATTAAGTCTTATTCATCAGAGCAATTAAGTCTTATTCATCAGAGCAATTAAGTCTTATTCATCAGAGCAATTAAGTCTTATTCATCAGAGCAATTAAGTCTTATTCATCAGAGCAATTAAGTCTTATTCATCAGAGCAATTAAGTCTTATTCATCAGAGCAATTAAGTCTTATTCATCAGAGCAATTAAGTCTTATTCATCAGAGCAATTAAGTCTTATTCATCAGAGCAATTAAGTCTTATTCATCAGAGCAATTAAGTCTTATTCATAAGAGCAATTAAGTCTTATTCATGAGTCATTCCATGTCAATTCACCAGGGCATTACACCCACCGACACCGAATTACTTGAAATTTGGCACAAATGTCCCCCTTCATGAGTTAGGAAAGTGTAGTATCCAAATTATTTTGTGCTAGACTTTACCGTTCCAATTTTAAGGGGGGTGTATAATTTTCCTATTTTGTCTCTAAATAAAGGCCGCGCTACGTCGCCAAATTTCAGTGTTTTTTAAAAATTAAAGAAAAATACTTCCATACCTTCAATATTTCTGAAATTTGGTATGTAGGGCAAATAAGTGTAGAATCCAAATATTTAACTATTTCAAGCCTATACTTGATAGAAAATTTTACTTTTGCTCATCCAAATACATGACCCCAAAATCAACTTTTCACCTATGTAGCTTACGGTCAGTCTATCGAAAAATACATGCTCTTCAATTTTCATATTTTTTACCTAACATCTACAATGCTTACTCACGTTCACGAAAATATTTTGTGAGGGTTTTAAGTCTACTTTAGAAGATATGACCCTGCCAATTTTAGAGTTTTTTCCTATGTATGTGCAGGATTTCCGAGAAAGATTATAATTAAAGACAATCATCCTAATGCTCCATGTCCTCTAAAATGTTGATATTGTGCTAAGTAACTTCTTAAACTATTCAATAAGATTGTTTTTATTAATTTAGATAAAAAATTATTTAAATATATTTTGCAGATATTACTTTTTGTACAGATAGATTGTCTTTAAAAAGCGGTAAACATTGCCTCATGTATGATAATCAACAGTGCATAGAAAATTTATAAGTGGCACTTAACAAATGAATTTTCATTTTTATTTTTTTAAAATAATTTTTTAAAATTATTTGATTTTTTTTTAATCAGTCATAATAAAATTGAATAAAAAAGAGTCTTTAAAAGATTACATTTAAACTACACCATGCACTAAATTTTGTTGTGCATATAGACTAAATTGTTTTGGATATATTTTTTTGCAAAGATAATTTATCAAACTTGGACAAAAGATAAACTACCATTTGTTGTAGGAACATCAACAGTGCACAGAATATTCATTAATGGTACAAAACATATCCTTAAAATCTTTCCAGTAAAATGAATGTGATGGAAGACCTGGGTGCATGAAATTAATCAGTAAGTCCTTATTCTAAATTTTATTGTCGCACTTGCAACAAACATATCCTGAAACAAAAGAATCTACTGGTTTTTTCTGTACCATATAAACAAATGCTACATCATGTGAGTTGTCACTTGACATAATGCAGAAACATTCACTTTGCACTGCATTTTCAAGTTTAAAGTAGAGTACCACCGGATGTAAAGTACATTGTGAAGTATTCCAATGATAACTCTGGATCTAGTCTTGAACTATAAATTTGTAGTTCTTGGCGAAATCTCCCAGGAACAAAATTTCACTATCACTAATCTCCTCTTTGCTTTAGGTACCTTGATTGTGATTTAGCCAAGTAAGAATGAGGTGCTAATTTATTCAGTTGCAAAACAACTAAATCAATGTAAGCTTGACAGGAATTCCTTTTGTGTTGTCAAAGTCGATTGGTCAGTTGTTGTCCATTGAAAGAACTCTACTGATTCAGCATTATCAATATATCCTTCCATGGTGTCAAAGAAATTATTCAAGCTGCCCTGATGATTTAGGACAATTTGGGCACCTATGAATCATACACTCTCTGCTACTGGTATTACAGACAATATATTTGCAGAGATCTTTATATGATACATTCAGTGGTTTCAGTAATAATTTCATATTTTGGTGGATAGTGCATACACATACAACATGTGTACCTGCACTACCAGCAAGGACACACCATTTTGGCCTTAGACTACAAAATTTTGAAAATTCCAAAGGTACTGTTGGGTTCTGTTCCTTGAATGCTCTGAAGAGCTCATTTAGGTTGCCAAAGATGAGTCTTTTCTGCTGATGAATATTACGTTTAATACTAATGTAGTCTTTCCTGCCTGGCATCAGTTGAGTATATTCATCTTGGTAAAATGCTTCCACTAACTGTGCAATATTAACAGACAAAGACTTGCCCCTTTTTGGTTCTGGCACAGCTAATATACCTCTTTCCAAACAATTTGCAAGCCTTGCGTACAATGTGTTCTGAAACACCAAACACATCCATGACTTTGTGTAATCAGTCAGTAGGGGCAAGTGTCAAGATCTGTATTTTGATTTTAGTTGATTCCACTGTCTTCACTTTTGCTACAAGAAGCTCTATCATTTTATCAAAGCACTTAGCTTTATCTAAAATCTCCTTTTTGATTTTTAAAGCCTCATCATTCGACAGCTCATAGTCAACGTTTACCGACTTGGCTACTTTGGTCTTTACACATTGCATTGCAGAAAACCTTTTCTCTTATCTAAAGTAGCTTTTCCTGAGTAATGAAGCCCTTTTGTTTTCAGTGGAAAAATTCCAATAGCAGAGAAACATTCATTGATATTTCTCTTCTCTGTTTCTGCAGAAGTACTTGTATCAAGCTCTTTCATTTCCTCATCTGATACACGTCTTGGTTCTTCATTATTACCACTCTTTTCTGATTCTGCAGAAGTACCTGCTTCAAGTTCTTGTATTTCCTCATCCGATACATGTCTTGGTTCTCATCGGGAAGTAGTTTGTGGATTTATATTCGACAATTAGGGCAGAGTTTCTTGCCTGGGATTAATACCAAATTAGCCTTTGCCTTCTCTGCCATCTCCAATGAAATTGGTTTCAAACCACCTTTGATTTGCTTTTTATGATTTGTGTGCAAGTAAAAAATGCAAGTAATTAGAAAAATACCACCTTTCTCCTTGGATACTGGATGGTAAGTGACAGATGTTTCAGGACCAGACAGTGCATAGTGTAGTTTAAAGTTAATCTTTTAAAGACTCTTTTTTATTCAATTTTATTATGACTGACTAAAACAAAATCAAATATTTTTGTTTCATGAAAATAATTTTGAAAAATTAAAATAAAAATTAAAAAATGTAATGCATTTACATTCAACTATATAAATATGTTAAGTGCCAACTTCAAATATTATGTTTTAAAGATTCACATTTATCTTATGACATTTTTGAGAAAGAAAAAAAAATCAAATGTTTTTGTTTCATGAAAATAATTTACCAAAATAAAATTAAAAAAAAAAAACACAAACAGAAAGAATTTCTTTTTCATTTGCTAAGTCTCCACTTATAAATTTTCTATGCACTGTTGATTATCATATATGAGGCAATGTTTACCGCTTTTTAAAGACAATCTATCTGTACAAAAAGTAATATCTGCAAAATATATTTAAATAATTATTTTTCTAAATTAATAAAAACAACCTTATTGAATAGTTTAAGAAGTTACTTAGCACAATATCAACATTTTAGAGGACATGGAGCATTAGGATGATTGTCTTTAATTATAATCTTTCTCAGAAATCCTGCACATACATAGGAAAAACTCTAAAACTGGCAGGGTCATATCTTCTTAAGTAGACTTAAAACCCTCACAAAAGTTTTTGGTGAACTTGAGCAGGCATTGTAGATGTTAAGCAAAAAATATGAAAACTGAAGAGCATGTATTCTCGATAGACTGATCGTAAGCTACATAAGTGAAAAGTTGATTTTGGGGTCATGTATTTGGATGAGCAAAAGTAAAATTTTCTATCAAGTATAGGCTTGAAATAGTTAAATATTTGGATTCTACACTTATTTGCCCTACATACCAAATTTCAGAAATATTGAAGGTATGGAAGTATTTTTCTTTAATTTTTAAAAAACACTGAAATTTGGCGATGTTGCACGGCCTTTATTTAGATGCAAAATAGAAAAATTATACACCCCCCACCTTAAAATTGGAACAGTAAAGTCTAGCACAAAATAATTTGGCACACTTTCTTAACTCAGGAAGGGGAACATTTGTGATAAATTTCAAGTAATTTGGTGTTGGTGTATGCAAATTTTAACATTTTTCTGGTGTTTTGACATGGAATAACATTTATAAAAGCAGTTAAATCTCATTTATAAAAGCAGTTAAATCTCATTTATAAAAGCAGTTAAATCTCATTTATAAAAGCAGTTAAATCTCATTTATAAAAGCAGTTAAATCTCATTTATAAAAGCAGTTAAATCTCATTTATAAAAGCAGTTAAATCTCATTTATAAAAGCAGTTAAATCTCATTTATAAAAGCAGTTAAATCTCATTTATAAAAGCAGTTAAATCTCATTTATAAAAGCAGTTAAATCTCATTTATAAAAGCAGTTAAATCTCATTTATAAAAGCAGTTAAATCTCATTTATAAAAGCAGTTAAATCTCATTTATAAAAGCAGTTAAATCTCATTTATAAAAGCAGTTAAATCTCATTTATAAAAGCAGTTAAATCTCATTTATAAAAGCAGTTAAATCTCATTTATAAAAGCAGTTAAATCTCATTTATAAAAGCAGTTAAATCTCATTTATAAAAGCAGTTAAATCTCATTTATAAAAGCAGTTAAATCTCATTTATAAAAGCAGTTAAATCTCATTTATAAAAGCAGTTAAATCTCATTTATAAAAGCAGTTAAATCTCATTTATAAAAGCAGTTAAATCTCATTTATAAAAGCAGTTAAATCTCATTTATAAAAGCAGTTAAATCTCATTTATAAAAGCAGTTAAATCTCATTTATAAAAGCAGTTAAATCTCATTTATAAAAGCAGTTAAATCTCATTTATAAAAGCAGTTAAATCTCATTTATAAAAGCAGTTAAATCTCATTTATAAAAGCAGTTAAATCTCATTTATAAAAGCAGTTAAATCTCATTTATAAAAGCAGTTAAATCTCATTTATAAAAGCAGTTAAATCTCATTTATAAAAGCAGTTAAATCTCATTTATAAAAGCAGTTAAATCTCATTTATAAAAGCAGTTAAATCTCATTTATAAAAGCAGTTAAATCTCATTTATAAAAGCAGTTAAATCTCATTTATAAAAGCAGTTAAATCTCATTTATAAAAGCAGTTAAATCTCATTTATAAAAGCAGTTAAATCTCATTTATAAAAGCAGTTAAATCTCATTTATAAAAGCAGTTAAATCTCATTTATAAAAGCAGTTAAATCTCATTTATAAAAGCAGTTAAATCTCATTTATAAAAGCAGTTAAATCTCATTTATAAAAGCAGTTAAATCTCATTTATAAAAGCAGTTAAATCTCATTTATAAAAGCAGTTAAATCTCATTTATAAAAGCAGTTAAATCTCATTTATAAAAGCAGTTAAATCTCATTTATAAAAGCAGTTAAATCTCATTTATAAAAGCAGTTAAATCTCATTTATAAAAGCAGTTAAATCTCATTTATAAAAGCAGTTAAATCTCATTTATAAAAGCAGTTAAATCTCATTTATAAAAGCAGTTAAATCTCATTTATAAAAGCAGTTAAATCTCATTTATAAAAGCAGTTAAATCTCATTTATAAAAGCAGTTAAATCTCATTTATAAAAGCAGTTAAATCTCATTTATAAAAGCAGTTAAATCTCATTTATAAAAGCAGTTAAATCTCATTTATAAAAGCAGTTAAATCTCATTTATAAAAGCAGTTAAATCTCATTTATAAAAGCAGTTAAATCTCATTTATAAAAGCAGTTAAATCTCATTTATAAAAGCAGTTAAATCTCATTTATAAAAGCAGTTAAATCTCATTTATAAAAGCAGTTAAATCTCATTTATAAAAGCAGTTAAATCTCATTTATAAAAGCAGTTAAATCTCATTTATAAAAGCAGTTAAATCTCATTTATAAAAG
The DNA here is from genome assembly GCA_964036315.1 of Acanthosepion esculentum. Taxonomy (NCBI): domain Eukaryota; kingdom Metazoa; phylum Mollusca; class Cephalopoda; order Sepiida; family Sepiidae; genus Acanthosepion; species Acanthosepion esculentum. Next base: position 55,198 of record CAXIWW010000282.1, read on the forward strand.
CAGTTAAATCTCATTTATAAAAGCAGTTAAATCTCATTTATAAAAGCAGTTAAATCTCATTTATAAAAGCAGTTAAATCTCATTTATAAAAGCAGTTAAATCTCATTTATAAAAGCAGTTAAATCTCATTTATAAAAGCAGTTAAATCTCATTTATAAAAGCAGTTAAATCTCATTTATAAAAGCAGTTAAATCTCATTTATAAAAGCAGTTAAATCTCATTTATAAAAGCAGTTAAATCTCATTTATAAAAGCAGTTAAATCTCATTTATAAAAGCAGTTAAATCTCATTTATAAAAGCAGTTAAATCTCATTTATAAAAGCAGTTAAATCTCATTTATAAAAGCAGTTAAATCTCATTTATAAAAGCAGTTAAATCTCATTTATAAAAGCAGTTAAATCTCATTTATAAAAGCAGTTAAATCTCATTTATAAAAGCAGTTAAATCTCATTTATAAAAGCAGTTAAATCTCATTTATAAAAGCAGTTAAATCTCATTTATAAAAGCAGTTAAATCTCATTTATAAAAGCAGTTAAATCTCATTTATAAAAGCAGTTAAATCTCATTTATAAAAGCAGTTAAATCTCATTTATAAAAGCAGTTAAATCTCATTTATAAAAGCAGTTAAATCTCATTTATAAAAGCAGTTAAATCTCATTTATAAAAGCAGTTAAATCTCATTTATAAAAGCAGTTAAATCTCATTTATAAAAGCAGTTAAATCTCATTTATAAAAGCAGTTAAATCTCATTTATAAAAGCAGTTAAATCTCATTTATAAAAGCAGTTAAATCTCATTTATAAAAGCAGTTAAATCTCATTTATAAAAGCAGTTAAATCTCATTTATAAAAGCAGTTAAATCTCATTTATAAAAGCAGTTAAATCTCATTTATAAAAGCAGTTAAATCTCATTTATAAAAGCAGTTAAATCTCATTTATAAAAGCAGTTAAATCTCATTTATAAAAGCAGTTAAATCTCATTTATAAAAGCAGTTAAATCTCATTTATAAAAGCAGTTAAATCTCATTTATAAAAGCAGTTAAATCTCATTTATAAAAGCAGTTAAATCTCATTTATAAAAGCAGTTAAATCTCATTTATAAAAGCAGTTAAATCTCATTTATAAAAGCAGTTAAATCTCATTTATAAAAGCAGTTAAATCTCATTTATAAAAGCAGTTAAATCTCATTTATAAAAGCAGTTAAATCTCATTTATAAAAGCAGTTAAATCTCATTTATAAAAGCAGTTAAATCTCATTTATAAAAGCAGTTAAATCTCATTTATAAAAGCAGTTAAATCTCATTTATAAAAGCAGTTAAATCTCATTTATAAAAGCAGTTAAATCTCATTTATAAAAGCAGTTAAATCTCATTTATAAAAGCAGTTAAATCTCATTTATAAAAGCAGTTAAATCTCATTTATAAAAGCAGTTAAATCTCATTTATAAAAGCAGTTAAATCTCATTTATAAAAGCAGTTAAATCTCATTTATAAAAGCAGTTAAATCTCATTTATAAAAGCAGTTAAATCTCATTTATAAAAGCAGTTAAATCTCATTTATAAAAGCAGTTAAATCTCATTTATAAAAGCAGTTAAATCTCATTTATAAAAGCAGTTAAATCTCATTTATAAAAGCAGTTAAATCTCATTTATAAAAGCAGTTAAATCTCATTTATAAAAGCAGTTAAATCTCATTTATAAAAGCAGTTAAATCTCATTTATAAAAGCAGTTAAATCTCATTTATAAAAGCAGTTAAATCTCATTTATAAAAGCAGTTAAATCTCATTTATAAAAGCAGTTAAATCTCATTTATAAAAGCAGTTAAATCTCATTTATAAAAGCAGTTAAATCTCATTTATAAAAGCAGTTAAATCTCATTTATAAAAGCAGTTAAATCTCATTTATAAAAGCAGTTAAATCTCATTTATAAAAGCAGTTAAATCTCATTTATAAAAGCAGTTAAATCTCATTTATAAAAGCAGTTAAATCTCATTTATAAAAGCAGTTAAATCTCATTTATAAAAGCAGTTAAATCTCATTTATAAAAGCAGTTAAATCTCATTTATAAAAGCAGTTAAATCTCATTTATAAAAGCAGTTAAATCTCATTTATAAAAGCAGTTAAATCTCATTTATAAAAGCAGTTAAATCTCATTTATAAAAGCAGTTAAATCTCATTTATAAAAGCAGTTAAATCTCATTTATAAAAGCAGTTAAATCTCATTTATAAAAGCAGTTAAATCTCATTTATAAAAGCAGTTAAATCTCATTTATAAAAGCAGTTAAATCTCATTTATAAAAGCAGTTAAATCTCATTTATAAAAGCAGTTAAATCTCATTTATAAAAGCAGTTAAATCTCATTTATAAAAGCAGTTAAATCTCATTTATAAAAGCAGTTAAATCTCATTTATAAAAGCAGTTAAATCTCATTTATAAAAGCAGTTAAATCTCATTTATAAAAGTTTTTCTAATAATTAGTTGATTTTTTTGTTGCATTTTCTATTTTACTATCTAGAGCAGATTTTCGGTGAATAGGTTACACCCCACCCCTCATTGAAAAAAAAATAATCTCCCCCTCAAAATTTAATTTCTCAATTTCATGAAATTAAGTGTGTGTGGTGGTAAAAAAAAAAAAAAAAAAAAAAAAATTTTTTAACCAAAATTTCAAGCGTACTAAAGGATTAAAAAAAAATACTTTGATCTTTCTTAATAAATATTTCGACGGAAAAACTTTTGAGCCATTTTGCTATTTTTCAGCGAAAAAATGTGCGTGCGTGCGTGTGAGAGAGAGAGAGTAAGAAAAGAAAACCCATCACAACTGCAGCAACTTCACCCACAAATGTTTTCTGAATATTGGCTGTCACTGCGAGGAATTCAAAATTTTAAATTCTTTCTCGGGGACTTAAAAGCTACCCTTCAAATTCATAAACAAAAATTGTTAAAAACAAACACCAACAACTATTTTCAATTTTTTTAAGACCTGAAATGATACTGATGTTTTATACTTTTGAGCAAGATAGAAAAAAAAATCATATTTGCTTTCATCAAGTCATTCTTCATTTAATGTTCAAATTCTATCCACCATTCATTACATGTTTTTAGTTATCGAGAAGTCGTAAAACTGCACGATACACCTGCTTTAGTAGCTTTTAGTGTTTACTTTTAGGACGATATAGCTATTTTTTTAAACTTTATGCAAAATCATAAAATGAATTATAAAAAAAAAAGATTTTACAAATCCTCCAAGTAAGCGTAATTTGCTTTTGTGTTTGAAAGTAAAAAAAAAATAGAATGAATGGAGAGCAGGTTTTTTTGGCTACTTCATTGATCATTCCATTTACGATACAAAGTGTACCATCAATAAATTTGAATATATAGCAGTCAACAGGGCAACTGTTTTTAATTTTTTTTAGCTATCACTAATTACGACAGTCAAACAGAAAAGGTGCTTTTTGGCATAAAAGTAAGATTCTTAGTCAACCAAAATTCCACGAGTAAAAATCAATACAGCACTTATCAAATGACAATTTGAATTATACTAAAAAAGTAAATAGTTTATTTTAAGAATTCTTATTAGAGAAGCATGGTTGACTTGACATTGTAATTATGCCGAGAAAGATCAATTCGCTCAATATAGCCCTTTTCAATAACAAATTGGTCAAATGAAAATAGTTAAATTTTGAGGCTCAAATTAAATTTTAAGTTTGTAAGCAAGTGAAACATAAAAAAAAGAAAGATTGAAATAATGAAGATAAAATTTATTAACTTGTTCAAGGTTAAGATTACGCAAGGTTAAAAACAACAAAAAACAAAATAAACGAAAGTACAAAAAAAAATTTGAATGAAGACCTGTTGAAACAAAGAACAAAATGTTTTTCTTTTTTAGTCTTCTTATTTCCTTTGTACGGCTTTTACATTGTTTTAGATTAGAAAAACAGTCTTCGTTCATCAACATTTTATTTTTTAAGGAAAGGAAATTATATTCTGCTAAAAAATTATGCTGAGTGATGATTTTCGTTCAATGTTACAATTAGAAGAAAAAGTCTCAATTATTGAAGAGGAACACGCTAAAATGAAATAAAAACAAACGTAAAGAAATTAAAGAATGCATGAAAAGAAAAGTGTAGAGAGTGAAAGTAGAGAAACCTTACCACGTGCAGTTGACAATTTTTACTAACTATTATTAATCATTTGTAAAGAATACTCGTATACTACAATAAATAACACAAACAGCAAAGAAGTTATTTCATTTGAATTTAAAACGTGTATATTTTGTTTTGATTCGGTAAACGTAATCATAAACTACTATTTACGACCACGTGCAATAAAAATTGGAGTGGGAGAATTAAGTTTTAATTATTAAACAAAACAAAAAAAGGCAAAGCAGAAATATATCAGAAAGCACAGTAAGTTACTAATAACAAGATAAATTAATTTTTTAAAGGTATTTTTGTAGTAAATGGCTTCAACTTCTCACCTTAACAAAAGATATCGGGGTAGTTGTTCCTTCAATATCTACCAAAAGTGCTTTGATTCCATCCAATACTGCCTCAGCTTCTGTAGCAGTTCTTTTTTGAGGGGCCATTTTATCTGTGCAGACTTTTTGAGAAATAAACTATTTTTATTTTTGATATTCTGGATGTCTTGGAAATTTGTGTTTTCTTGCTGTGTTTTTTTTTTTATAGCAGCTACGACACAGCGGTAAGTATCTTAGAAAAGCAGACGAGAAAATTATTTTCTAAGAACGCAAAACTGTCGACAGAAGCAGTTTTTCTTCTTTTCACTGGTGAAAACTTTTTTTTTTTTTTCAGTTTATATAGGTAAAAAAATAAACAGCTACTGTCTCACCAGTGATAGGTGTACTGTAACAGCCACTAGGTAGTACCGAAAGAGGGCGCTACATTATAAAATACAATTTAATAAAATTGCTAATGAATATGTTAATCATGCCGATCCGGAAACCCGTTACCTCTCCCCCCGATCAAATTATTTCCAAAAATTAGCTTACAGGAAACAATACGAATAAATGTCATTTTCAGTCATTTGCTTCGTTGAATGAACAATAAACAAAAATAATCACTCGTTTTGGAATATTTTATTGAATTTTTCCATTTATTTCCAAATGCACTTGTTTATGATTATATGATGTTACTGTTCGACGTGTCAGGGAGGAAGTAGACGGGACGTACTTAACTGTTGCTATTGGCCAATGGGAAGAGGTTTAACATATGTACGTCGGCCTTCCAATGGTCGTCCATTGTTTGGAATGTTGTCAGGGTCAGTCGACCGCCGCCCACCACATAACGCTGGTTCCACGTAAGCTAAGATTCTCACTTAGTAATTTTAGCTTCTGTTTATAGAGTCACAGACTTTCTGGTGGCGCACCACTCAACTTTGCTAGCCCGACGAAGAAACTTACTGCTGTCCTGTCTCTTAAGTGTTCTGCTTCTTTAGCGACTTTACTATATTTACTTAGTGACACGCTGTCGTCTTCTTACTGCTCCTAAGTCAGCCGTTCACTCACACCCTTTTTTTCTTATCCAATTGTTTGCTGTGCTGTTAACTTTTTATAGATTCTATTTCTCGTCTATCTTATTGTTGTTAACGTCGTCAGTGTTAAAAAAAAAAAAAAAATTATAAACAAGCGAGATAAGAATTTTTTAGCTTAAAACCGGCCTTCGTCCATGCCTCTTTTTTCCACGTTTTTAAAATTACTACTACTTTAATAACTGCCATACGTTTGTTATTTATAAGCAAATATCATTACCTACTACAAATTAGAATCACATCGATTGATAAATTATATATCCTCAACTTCTGTAAATTTTGAATCTTTCCCTTCAACTTCTGACAATTTATTTCTCTTTTGCAACAGTAACAGACGTGTACCATACAAGCCGAAATAGATTTGACAAACGTACAACTTTTTAAAAAGTGGAGAAAAAACTTGATAAATATCTGAATTCAAAATTATTGGAGAAAATTTAATATATGCAGCTTTCACATGCTGATATTAATTAAAAAGTAAGTAAGTTTGCAGAGATCAGAATTGCCTACGTGGACTTTCTCGACATCCTTTTTGGTTTCCATCCAAGGACGATAAAGTATTTCTTACCACTTGATACATACGCACATACACCAGACATTGCCTAAAACTAATTATTGTACATTATCTGCTGTTATAAACATTTTTCTTCTGACATTTGTCTTGGAGATAGACATCAGTATTGTTAACACAAGAAACTAAAAAAAAAAAAAAAAACTTATCCCGACTATAAAGTACACATCCTTATATTTCCACCAATTTTTAAAACTGGTGAATTTTCTTTAAGAAAAAAACAAACAAACAAACAAACTTCCTATTATGGAGACGTTGTTGATCGGCGTGGCCGGTTTTATCTTATCGTTTCTGGTGATTTATTTAATATCTGTATTCAGCATGCGAGAAAAAACGTTCGAAGAAGTTTTAGAAGAGCAGCGGAAACGACTGGCGGAAGAAGAGAGGAAGGCGAAGAGCGAACGGAGGGCCGAAAAGGGTGAAAGGAAAAAGTATAGAAAGTTTAAAGAGAAGCCGAAAGAAAAATCTTTGTCAACACCACGCGAAACACAATCGTCGCCGACAGCGAGTAATACAAAAATTCTGGTACCGCCGGTTACTGAAATTGTAGTGGAAAGTGTGTCCTCTGCTACTGCTGTCCCAACAGCAACCAGTAAGACCAATTCACCAAAATCATCTAAGAAGGTCCATAAGTCCCTTACCGACGGTAATAATTTGGGTGGTAGCAGTAGTAGTAACGTTAGTGGAAAAAATGTGAAACCACTTGTTGCCCGATCGTCTGCTTCTTCCGTCCCGGTTTGTATGGAAGAGACAATTGAGAAAAATGTTCAACAAGTAACAGCACTTGAAAAAGGTAATTCAAATAAGAATAACAGTGGCAAGGAATCAAAAATAGCCCGGAAAATCTCAACCCCGAAACAGTCATCTTCACCAACAGAGCAACAAAAACAGAAACAACCCCAACCACAGGAGCAACAAAAAAAACCGAAACAACCCCACTCACAAGAGCAACAAAAACCGAAACACCCGCAACCATCGGAGCAACAAAAACCGAAACACCCGCAACCATCGGAGCAACAAAAACCGAAACACCCGCAACCATCGGAGCAACAAAAACCGAAACACCCGCAACCATCAGAGCAACAAAAACCGAAGCAACCGCAACCACAGGAGCAACAAAAACAACAAAGACCGAAGCAACCCCAACCACAGGAGCAACAAAAACAACAAAAACCTAAACAACCCCAACCACAAGAGCAACAAAAACCAAAACAACCCCAATCACAAGAGCAACAAAAACAACAAAAACCGAAACAACCCCAAACACAGGAGCAACAAAAACCGAAACAACCCCAACCACAGGAACAACAAAAGCAACAACAAAAACTGAAACAACCCCAACCACAGGAGCAACAAAAGCAACAACAAAAACCGAAACAACCCCAACCACAGGAGCAACAAAAGCAACAACAAAAACCGAAACAACCCCAACCACAGGAGCAACAAAAGCAGAAGCAACCACAACAAAAGCAACAACAAGAAGAGAAACAACTGCAGAAGCAACAGCAACAACAGAGAAATACTAGCAATAAAAAAGGTGCCAACAATAGTCAGACCCAACAAAACACAAAATCCAATGTCGAATCAAAAGGTAACACAAAAACTTCAAAGGCGGCCAAGCAAAATGCCAACGAAGCCCTTGAAAAACAAATCCTCATTGTTGAACAGAATCAAAAACTTTGTAAGTAAAACGTTTTTTAATATAGCTTCTTTTAATAAAAAATTAAAATGATTAAGTATTAATTCTTAATTAACCACGATTATCCCTCGTCTTTAGTTTCGGAACTGTATTGAAAAACTGTCCAGATGAAAGTTTTTTTCTTTCATACAATTTTTTAAGGAAATGTTTTATGGTGTTAAAAAAAAGTCCCTTTTCTTGTTGCAATGTCAGCAGGTTCTTACAAATGTCAGTGCGGTGTCGGTAAGAGTAACTTAAGTAACTTTTTTTAAATGTTTTATTTTTTTGTGCTAAGAAAAGCGAAGTGGATCCCATTGTTTCATTTTATGTCCAAGATACACATTTGTCATTAATTTGTCTTTCCTCCTACGTTGACCGGCCCCACCCACATCTTCCAAGTAAGTAAAGTAAAAAAAAAAAAAAAATTAATTATTAAATGAAATGTTAAACGTCATAACAGATTGATTACTATATTTACCATCCTCTTCAACTGTCATAATTTGCTTGACAATTATTTTTAGTCGTTTTAAAAATAATTTAGTCTTCCTATTGAATTTTGCCACGTGTTCAAAATGTAGAGATTTATTTATCGGTCAACAAGATTTCATTGCTTTCTTTTTTTTTTTTTCTCTCCCAAATAATAAAATTTAAAGTTCAAAGTTTTTGTTCTTTTACTTTTTACTCAATGCTTATTATTAGTGGATTCTAGTAAATTAAAAATGTTTTTCCAAAGCTGTCTGACTCCTGTGTTAAATGGAGATCATTGTAAATTTGATAATTTTTAAAGCAATATCTGGATAAGTGATAACTTTAAAAAGTTTTTTGATGTGCGATCATGTTGCTAGACATCACAATCGATAATGTGGGACTGGATGAGTTATGTCTGCTCAGATTCACTAGTGTTGACGTGTCTCTAATCTGGCAGCGCCCTGTTTACAACTCCCACTACTTAAATCTCTAAAATGATCCTATAACCATATCTTTCATCCTCCTCCATCGGCATCTGAAAGTGTTATTGAATTGATAAATTTTAAAAAGAATTATTTTTTTAAACACTTATGAGACACTCCCAAAAAGTATTAGTTGACTGCTTAAAAAGGGCCTTTGAGATTTGTCAGCTTGTTATGTGGTTAAAAATGTATTTTTTTGTTAATAAGCGTGATTTAGATTTGGGCGCAAATTACGAGGGTCAAACTCTACAATATTTATCTAGCCCCCCCCCCCCCCCGCATCAAGGCAGTATGTGACACAAGGTCGTTTTAGCGTGGCGAGTGCTCATTTGCAGATCATACGATGAAGAATCAACCCTTGTTAAGGGTTCTGTTGCCAAAAATGTCTCTTACTTGATCATTATTCATGTATGAAAAAAATGTATTGGATTTTTATTTAGCCGAGCGTATGTATTTGAGGGGCTAAAAAACTTTCTAATTAACTAGTTTTCTAATTAAGTGGCCAGAGAAAAGCTTTTTACTTTATTTTAAATCTGTTAGTGTTTCTGTTTTGGTTCTGGTCATCTTGTAAAATGCCAACAAGTGAATCGGTTACACATTCCCAATCATTTTTTTTTTTTCAAGTGTGTATTTGCATATTTTCGTTTCATTAATTTGAATAATAAAGATTTAAATTTAATAAACGTAAGTTTTTTTTTGTTTTTTTTTTTTCTTTTTAAGGAAATAATTAACTCAATTTGAGTTTTTTTCTTTAACTTTTCACGCTAAGATTTTGTTGATAGTTTGTAATGAATGTAAATTAGATTTCGATTATGTAGCTATTTTCTGAATAGTGTTGTACACTGTTGTTTTTTTTTTTTTTGCTGACAGTATACATTTTTTCCAATATTTAATTTAATTAATACAAATCATTTAAAAGTAAAACGTAAGATAAAAATGATTGTATTAAGTTTTTTTTTTTTTTTTTTTTTTTAGTTCAAAATTAACCTGACTTTTCTGAATTTATTTAAAAATGTCAATTTTCATTGAAAGCTAAGCAACCAACTTGTCAAAATAGGAAACATACCAAATTCATCCTGTTTTTCTTTGTCTTAGATTAACTTAGACACACCTAGTCTTAGTCCTTCTTAGTCCCTTTTTTTTTTCTTCATTAAGAAGCCTGGCAAAACTACTTTTAGTTTCTAAATTGCAAACCTGTTCAATATATTGATAATTTACTAAGAAAATGCTGGCCAAAACAATTCTATTTTTGTGATAATAATATCGATTTCACTCAACGATAGCATAAGCTGTTAACTTGAGCATAGGTATTTTTTAAAACTTGTACTTTAAGTAAACTTTTGGAGCAAAAACATCTGTTACACATAAATTAGTGTTAAGTTTTGTATTGCGTAAAAAAAAAAACCTGAAACATTTCATTCAAATTCAATTGATGGAAGTTAACCATACAAAAATATTTTACGGTTACCAGGTTCTTTTAGATTTTGTTTGGTTGTTTGTGTGCTTTTTTTTTTTTTTTTAATTCTCTGGTGAAAAAAATTTGGATTAAGATTCAGCATTAAATTAAAATTTTGAAAAGTTTTAGTAATGTTGGTGTTGCAGAAAACTTTCGACAGTTAAAATAAAAAAAAAAATAAAAAAAATGGAAAGAGTAAATCGACGGTGATGTTATCTCCTTGTTAGAGTAACAATAACATTCATTCATTCTTTTTCCACGTGTCAATATGGTAAATGACTTGCTACGTTATTGATATCGGGCACAGGTTTACCTCCTCCTCGTATCGATTTAACGAAGCTTTTTTTTTTTTTTTTTTTTTTTTTTTTTTTACACTTTTAAGCCTGTTGCGATAAGTTTATGGTTGAGCATAGTGGTTTTTGTTCAAGGGCTCGGTGACAGCCATCATGTAGGGACTACTACTACACTAAATATTTATTTCTTAATTGATAAAATGTTATTTATTGCAAAATAAAATTGTGGATAAACTTAGAAAAAGTTGTGTAGTTTTCACTTTTCTTAAATAGTTGCTATTAACAAAAATCGTTAATTCTTTTCAATACATATAAATTTTGGATCGTGGAAATTAAAAACTTTTAAAAACAGAATTTTGTTTTCATTGTTCATTTAGTAATTAGTTTAGTCCAAATACTTTTTCAATTTTTGAAAATGTTTAGATCGCTGGGTTTGGGTGGTCACTGAGTTTATTGGAAATAGTCCCTGGTCTTAATGGTTACCAATTTGTGAATTATATCCTCACTGGGCACGTAATAGTTGTGGTTCTGTGCCAAAAAGTAAGCAAAATTTAGTAAATAATAACTAGTCAAATGAATGAAAAATGTGATTATTATTTTAATTATTTAAAATAAAAATACTCTTTTTAATTTGAATTAACACTAACAGGTAGCAGTAGTAAGATACCAAGGAAATTTTTTTTGCTTTTTTTTTTTAACACTACTTTCTACTTTAAGTGGTGCAAAAAATATATTCATTACTTTTAGTTTTTTTTTTTTTTGTTGAATGCATTGTAAAATCACTTTTGTCTAAAAGATTAACTCTAATATGAAAATGCTTGTAAAATGTAGGTTAGATGAAAATGTTCATAATCTAACTGAAAATAAGGAGTGACAATAATTCTAACATAATCCACATGAATCGGTGTATTAGAGAAAAATTAAATTGTTTACTTTATTAAAATATAACATTCTTTTTAATCGAACAGTTGTGTAAATGTAATTTGCAACATGAAAATCACTGATATCTTAACTTTTATTTGCAGTTTTAGGATAATTTAATTAACTTTACTTGAAGCAAATATTGCTAGCTCATTTTAAGATGTTAATTAGCAAAAACTTGCAAAAAAAAACTAGGTGGTCAATCCAAAACTGTAAATTTTGGAACTCTACCAGTTTATTTTAAATTGAATTTTTTTTTTCACTGTAAGAAAAAAAAACTGCCATTCCGATACCTCATTAATTTTTTAAATTTTTATTGATTATTAAAATATTTTAAATGTTTTTTTTTGTTGCTTTTTTTTCTACACTTTATTTAGTTTCATCTGGTATATAGAAAATATTTTAATAGATCTAGGGCATTAAGTTAATTGTATTCAATTTTTTTTTATGCAAATATGAAAAATCAGTTGCTTATAGTACAATTGATTGATGCAAATTACCAATTGTTTGTGTGTGTGTGTGTGTATATATGTGTGTGTGTGTGTGTGTGTAAATTAATTGTACACTTAAATTTTTGAAATATCAAATGTGATTAACAAAATGAGCTTTATCAATTCAATGTTTTTCAGTCTTTCTTTAGCTTTAAATTAAAGGCTTGTAGTAAATGTCAATGTTTTAAACAAAATTTTGTATTGGAATTCTATCAAGTGTCTAAGTAAAAATAAATAAAAGGCTGGCCACTTGTATCCAAGGATACCCATTTAGTAGGGCAACTAACCAATCCCTGTTGCAAACGTCTACTCAGTCACATTTGTGTTTGTTCAACACTCATGGAACCAACTGTGGTTTATATTGCAACAATGCTGAGTGAACGTTTGTTACAGTTTCTGGGAGAGGGTGCGTGATCAACTGTAAGGCCAGCACACTCAAAACCTCAGTCATGATGATTTATGACTTTGTTAGCATAACCATCAATGGCTCCTCAAAGAGTTCTGTCTGCCCAACTTGACTCACAAGGCTTAAGTGAAGCCATGTATTTTTAGTATGAAGAATAATTTATTAAATTGAAATTTAACTCTCTCCCTCACTTTTAGAGCAGAATTAGAATATTCATGATTCATGTGTGAATTGTGGTCTTGGTTGTTGCACATGCAGTTTATCAAGGAAGGTAGATGAATCATTTTATACTTGTTTATCATTCATCATCCTTAATGGATTAAATAATTTTATCAAGGTTCCAGTAATATCAAAATATTTTGCAAATAAAACAGTAATTTTTAGTTGGAATATAAATGTATCAGTTTGCAATTAAAATTTGAAGTTTATTAAACAAGAAAGCTAGTTTACATAATAAAAATGATATTTAATCTAATTTCTGACACTTGTATCCCCAAGCAATTTTCAGTTACACACAATATTTATAAATGTCTTATTTGTGTCAAATCTATCTTTAGCTAGGAGTTAATTCTGTTTTTTGAAAGAAAAAAAATTTCATAACACACTCACTCTCTCTCTTCTTTAAGTGGCCTAGTTTAGGTTTCAGTATTTGAAAATGGACACAGTTTGTGGGAAGTGTTCAACATTGGGCCTAGTATGTTTGTAGATATAAAGTGTGGGTATGGAATGGAAGTCAACACTTCATGTTGATTGTCAAGTTCATGCCTTAAGCAAATCAGACTATCGCTTTCTATGATCCAGAAGTTATTTTTCATACAATACCACCCCACACACCAAAAAAGTAATTAAGGTAAATAGTTGATGATTTTCAGTTTGTAAATAATTCACTACTCAGTGGATTTTTTTCTTTGTCAGGTTATAATCTATCCAGGAAGCAGCTTTTTCAAATTTGACGTAAGCAATAATGTAGAATTCCCTATGCAATTAACTTGGGCATAAGAGTAGGAACAGACTGATACCATTCATTCAACTGCAGTATGTAGTAAAATTAAACTATTTAGAAAAAGTGATAATTGGTAATTTTAGGATTTTGTAATTAAAAAAAAAATTGATTATAATTATTACTAAAAGTACATGTAGTAGTAATAAAAAAGACAAATTGATTATTAAAAATCTTAATTCTATTTTTAAGAGGAAGTAATTAACTTAAGAGCACTCTCAGTTCATTCACATATACTAAAGTGGCATTAAACTTCATAACTTTTCATAATGCTCATGTAATTATTTGCTTATTTGGCAACATAGTTTACAATGTTTTCTTTTTTCTTTTTCTTCCAAGCAGCTTGTTGGATATTAGGATTGAGTGTTTTTGTCTATTGATATCCCACCCCAATTGCTATTATCTAGCTGATGGAAATCTTTTGTCACATATTCTTCCTACATTTTTAACCTTTAACATTTTGGAGGTGATTTTGTTTGCAAAGCAAAAATAAATAATAGTGTGTTTGAATTGAGCAGTTGTGTTGTCATATCCTGCTATGGCAACAGAAAATGACCATAGCTGAAATTAAGTAGTGCTGTAGAGGAGCCTTGAAAAACAATACAATGGAAAGAAAAGTAGTGAATAATGCAGTGTGTTAAAGGTTAAGTTGTTATATAGACATTAGTGCTATGAATATATAGAAAATGTTATCTACATATTCAACAACAGTGTGTAGAAGTACTTAAACTTAAAATCCGATTTGGTGAAGTGGATCAGGTTAAGCTTTTCATCACCCATTTCATTGTTATTGCAGCTGGATTAAGTTCCAGTATTGAACGTTTTACAAATGTTCTATTGAATATTTGTGATGTTACTTTTTAATTTTTCTTTATAGCCAGTTCAAATGAAGAGAATGCTACCAAGAAACTTAGTAAAAAGGCAAAGAAAGTTGCTGCTGCTACCATTGCTACTGACACCCAATGTAAATATTTCTCTTAAGCTCTTTAAAATTATTTGCATATTGTTTTGATCTGTAGGAACTACTTTATTAATATTTTAATTTGTTTAGAAATATTGCTTAAAATGTGTGTACACACACACACACACACACACACACACACACACACACAGCGATAGGTAAATTGTCGTCATTCTATATTTTTAATTTTGCGTCTGTTTGATTTTGGTTGACTGCATGGTATAGTAGGGTCAGTTAGGAAAAAGAGCCCCAGAAGCTCCAATATGAGCACTTCAATGTTTGGATGTTAATCCGAAGACAGTGCAGAGGATTTGATACAAAAAGAACTTTTAAATTTGTTGGTGAGGCCTATATCAAGTGCCTTGAAGAGGTAATGCTGTCCTGGGTCAAGAGGGTAGCTGCTGGAAGACACCATATTTGGCAACAGGACTGCACCATGCCACACAAGTAGGAGAGCCCAGTCATGGCTGTCAGACAATATCTGTAATCACATTACCCCTTATATCTGACCACCTAACTTGATTGTTGTGTGTGGATGCAGTTGAGCAAGAGACCAACAAAACTTCTTGTAACACCAAAGATGAACTGAAGCCAAGCATTATGGCAGCATTCACTACTAACTTAAACAAGGAGACCATCCTGAAGATTTGCAGGACATTCTTAAGTCGTCTGGAGGCTGTGGTTGAAGTCAAGGCTGTTATTTTTATTCCTCTTGAATGAATTTACTCTTTATTATTTCAAGATATTTTTGTGTGATTTTGGTAAATATATCTGTCAGTGTTCTCATTTTTGTGTAATTCAATGACAATTTGTCCATCACATATGTCTGAAGCTTTTAACTTAATTTACAAAGAATAATTTGTCACTTCAGGAAAAAAAAATCTATATTTGGACAAATTTTAGGAAGTGGGTTAGGCTGTAACATTTTGCCACTCACCCATAGAAGTTAATAAGTTCATCAAAAATTAATAATTGACAATGCTTTATCTGAGAAATTCAAATAATTTTCCCATGAATGTAATTTAATGCAATTTCATAAGTAAAATTCCACTTGCATTGAATCTTTTTAGATAAGTATGTTTTCAACAGATCAAACAATTGCAATTTAAAATTGCTTTTAATTTCTATTGGTTGGATCAAAATCATCAATCCAAAGTGTAGCTTAATCTGGCTAAGATCCTGCTGTGTGTATTTAATTCATGACACTGGTAGATTGGTTCCTCATATTAGCTTATTTGCAACTATTCAACTTGTTTATTTGTATTTGATAGCTCAACTCTGTTAGGCTTGCTTGTGTCAAGTTAACTGTCTAAATTTTGTACATATTTGGATATGCATAAGTTAATGACTTTTTTGTGAGAATTAAAAAATTCACTTTTTTTTTTTTTTTTTTTTACATAAAATGTTCATTTTTATACTTTTTTACCTATTTAATAATTTATAGGCAATTTAATGTTAACTGTTTATTATTTTTGAGGCCTGTTTGTAGTCTCTTCAGAGCCTTAAGTCCATGCTTACCTAAAAAGAGAATGCCAGACTCATATTGTACATGTGTTAAAAATACTAACACTTTATTTTTGCGAATGTATACATTGTTTGTTGTACATTAATTTGTCAAGCTCTGCTGAATACACTCTGGTAAAAAAAAATCTGATATTTGGTATCTTTTATCATGATTGATGCTAAGCTATACTAATAGATTATTGTTTACTGTATATCAGGATTTCCTTTTATTTGAATCATTGTTTTTCCTTTTACTTGCATCATTTTTTAAAAATGTAGTTGAAGAGAAATCTGTTAAAGACCAAGCTCCAAAAGAAAATTTTCAAAAACGAAAAAGTGGGAATGGTAAGTGTATAATTTCAGTTTTTTTTTATTTTATTTTTTATAACAATATGCCAGCAAGAAATGATCTCTCATGTATCATGACATTTCATTTCTCACACATGGGAAGATTTCATAAATTGCTTATAAAACTAATAACTGGAATGTCCTTCATTGCAGTTCCATGGCACAACTGTAAATGATAGACATATCATTGTTAATAGGTTAATCATAATTATTACAATTCTTATAGTTATAACTCGTATAATTAAAAATCTTTTCTTTTCAGTTTAAGCAACATTGCTACATTTGCTCTGCCAAAAGCAAACTGATGTAGTAAGGTTGTTGGTTATAAGGACAAGAGCTGGAGAGGCCCTGATAAGGTGCTTGGAAAAAAGCATTTTGTACTGATTTGTCACAGTGATTGCTGCACCTTTTTGTCAATTGCAAAAAACTTAACAAGTACAAGATAATTGTATGAAGAAAAAACTGACAAAACAAAATACTGGGACTGCATACAAATGAGACAAAGGAAAATGAACAGATGAATACTCTGACGATGAAAGTGAAACTGAGATGCCTAATTGTGAATCAATATCTGTTATTTACTAACACAATGAAAGTAGTGGATGAATTCACTGATCAATCTTAATTGGAAGATGTTGATGAAAACCCTTGAACCAAACATCTTGATAAGTGTCTGAGGTGCAAATTAAAGAAAATTAAGAAATATTTAAATGAATTTAATAGTAAATTTTATGCAATATGCCCTTCCAGATGGTACTATTTGTAAGGCAGAGGTATTATCTTCTCAACCAAAGAGGTGTGGTAAATAGAAAGATTGGATGAATTTCAACCAAGTAAATTGGAACAAAAGTCTCTGGAGAAAAATAGGTGACTTGGAACTGGTATTGGTGTTGACTGATATTTCATAGTTGTCAAGTGAAACAAATGAAGTCAGCTTGGAGACAATGTGACAAATACTTCCCACAAAAGGGTAAGACATTATTGGCAATGGTGTCTTCATCTAGCTAATGTCTCTCCATTATGTGGGAGGTATTTCTGCCACACCCTGTATTATGAGTAACTTCCCAAACAAAGGCTTGATGTCACTTTCAAGTTGTCAAGTGACCAAATATGGAACTGAGGCAAGAGTTTGAAGTGGACAGAACTAAAAAGAAACCAAAATCAGTCAATGAAGATCAA
>CAXIWW010000283.1:5000-50575 GCA_964036315.1 Acanthosepion esculentum
TACATTTCCCAAGGGTATTAGCATACAAGTAAATATAATGGATTCGACTGGAATTCGGACTCGGCTCTGCGATTCCTCAATCCGAGCCGTTTTTTCCATTATTCTACCGTGCCTTCTGCATCTTACTTCATCAAGAAAAGGTTGTAGCGAAAATACAAGTCATACATTAAAGTCCATTAGCCATGACTACTAGCAAGGGTAAAAAGAACACTTACATTTTTATCTATCTTGCCTAACTCTTTCTTTGATCTACCACACCGGGGCTGACCTCCCCCCACCAAAAAAAAAATTTGTAAAACCCAGAAAACGACAATGGCCAATTAAAATCATCTCACACTATCTATAAACATATATCTACAACGTTTATAAGCCCAGAATATCGACAAGGACTCAAAATATCAACAAGTAATTAAATAACACTAGAGTTCTGATCATATAAGCAAGAGAAAATATAACAATTTTATCCAGTTGTAAACCTCCCATTGCGTCCAAGCGTGTGATGGGACTGATCTACTCAAACTGTCATCTTCATTTGGGTATTAGACCAAAACCATTTTCTTTCTTGTTCCATACCGAACATTTGTTAGTAATATATTTATGTCTAAATAAATATTCCAATTTTTTTTGTACTAATTCTTGTTAAAATTTATGAAAGGTTGATATTTGGGAGCACCCACAATCACAGACCGTTTGAACGAACCATGATACTCGACTTGAAAGTATTTCTAATTGGGCACCACCTGCAACTTTATGCAGAACTTTTATCAAAAGCTGTCACTATATTACGAATATTTGGTCGTGATACATGTAACCGATTTACACTTATCAGACTGGGTGTCATGATGGGTATAATGGGCTTTGTATATTTGTATCCTACCATCACTGCTGGAGTGCTGCTTTCTCGCTCAATAATAGTAATGGCATAAGTGCCTGGTCTACCCTTATCAAACTGGGTGTCATGATTTTTATATTGGTTTTTGTATATCTGTATCCTGGCTTCAATTTGTAAGCGTGCTATTTGAACAGCAATATCAATAATAATTATAGATATTTCCTTAGGGATATGGTAATTAGTCTCTGTGGCACTTTACTATCGAATTGGTCCTGATTGCTGACCTGTAGTTCAGCATTTATAAATTTCAAGAATATTTGCTTACAAAAAAAAAAAAAAAAAAAAAAAAAAAAAAAAAAAAAAATAGAAAGAAAGAAAGAAAGAAAAAAACAAATATAGCATCTCTTTCTCTCTGGACCTGTTCGGCTTTAATAATGCGTATAATGAATAAACAAACGTTTTTCAATGGCGCCAGTTCAGAAATGAAATGTCACAAACGGAAAAGAAACATTTAAAAACAAAATAAATAAATAAATAAATGAATAAATAAATAAAACACTAACAAACAACAGCAGAGCATTTGGCATAGCATGAAAAAAACAAATGGTAATTCTCTCTTTGGTGGTTCAGTGATTACGGTATTCGAAGATCGATCAAGTTCCCAAGTTGGCTCCCAGTGCCAGATAAACGTCTCACTCCGCTTGTTAATTTTGGGGAATATTCTACCTACTCATCACGAAGCTTATTAACATCCACCACCGATCCGTTTATTTTTATAGATTTTGTGATGTCAACGAACACTCGTTGCCACTTTTATGATGTCAACGAATACTTGTTGTCACTTTCGTAATGCTCGTTGTAGTAGAGACTTTGTAATCGCAGATACAACTATAGTAAAGCCGTTGAACAATACTGGTGTCAGAATATCACTCGCACTGATAATACTTGCTCGAATAGTAATCACCGAATAGAGAAACAGTATAATGAATAGTATAGACTAGAAATAGCGATTCGTATAGTAATAGAGGATAGACTAGAAATGGCGATCAGTTAGACGCCAAGCTAATTCCCATATATACATTTCTTCTATGGCCACGTGATCTACTTAATTCAATAATGGGATCGCCTGTGTTTGCTCACTAGCAATCTATGTTCAAACTCAAATGTCGGCAGCGACACTTTATTCCTATATAACAATAGACATTTACATTGTATCGTTGGCAAGCCTTCATGAAAACATTAAATAAACTTCCTCATCGTTTATTACATTTTCCGATTTTTCCAACCCCTGTTTTAAGCACCTCCTATTTATTTGACACCTGTGAATACTACCCAAGAGGGTTTTATCAAACATTTTACCTGTTAAGAAAAAGAAATGGATAGTCAAGACAACAGGAAACCATTTTAGCAAAAATTAACAGGGTATACACAATATTCTAAAAATCGGAAGTATTCGTGTATAAATCGAATGGAATGCCACGACATTCGCGCGTGTATACGAGTAATAGAATTTTGGGGATTTAAGCAAATCATTACAGTAATTCATCGAGTCTCGAAGAATCAGCGCTATATTGAGTCTATTCAGTTTCTTCTTCGCCACCGAGGCTCGTTGGTATGACGCTTGCCTTGTATCGAAACAGTCCGGGTTCGAATCTCAAAGTGGATGCGCACTGTTGAGTCCCAAAAATAGGACAAAACGGCTGTTCAGTGCTTTCTGCATTCTGTTGAGGATTCTTCTAGACTCGATGAATTAATATAATGATTTGCCTAAATTCTATTACTCTCTCTCTCTCTCATTATATATATATATATATATATATATATATATATATATATAAAGTGTGTGTATGTACGATTCTTTAAAACGACTGCCAAGTTACTGCGGTTAATATTTTTTTTTTTATTTAATTTTTGTGTTCTCATAATTTCTTAGAGATTATCCGAATGTTCTGTATGTCCTTCAGCCATTATTAAGGATAAATTTTATTTTTAATTTTAACAATGTATGATTTTTTTTTTTTTTAGTTTTGAGATTATCAATTTCTTTTATATTTTGGGTTTTATTTTTAGCTGTGCTATTTGTTGTAAATTGATAATTTCGAAAACAAATAAAATCATATTCGTCGACACAAAATTTAATACCTTGAGACTCGTTATGTAGCATTTCAGAATATCAAAGTATATTTGTATTTGACGATAAGACTTGATAGTAGTCCTCGGAAGAATCGAACTTCAGTTCCCTGAATTGCTCAATTCACTAGTCGTAAGATATACAGTGTAACGCGGATATAAGAGACCCAGATATAAGAGAGATTCTCTCTGGTCACAAATTAGAGCCTGTGTTAATAAAACAAAATAGACCAAACCCGGATATAAGAGAAACCCGGATATAAGAGACGTATCCGGTCCAGACAACTCTCTTATATCCGGGTTACACTGTAAGTGTTGCTGTTTAGACCAACATGCCCATCTTGGTTATCATAATCACACGGTTTCGGCCTTTGAACTCTCCGGCCTTATTTCATTATTTATGTTGGAACATGCACAGTTTGGTGATTGCGTTATATATATATATATATATATATATATATATATATATATATAAAAATTGCGTTTTGGCTCTTGTATCCCTCCAGCCTTGTTCAAGTATCTATATTCCTACGTTGTAACTTCTTTTATTCAGTTTACCGGGTTGATTTTTCCCCTTTTCACTTGCCATGTTTAAGCGTATGAAAACGAAAAAGACAAAATAACTTTAATGTCTACTCGTCAATTTGACATGGAGAGTCAGCAACGTAGAGATAATACGCTAAATCAGTGGAGACTTAAGACAACAAAACAAACATCATACAAAAGTAACATCAGAAGTTAAACGATTACAAAAAGGCGTTCTTGCTGTCAATCAATCAATGAACAAGTATTTTCTACGTTCTCAGAAGACAAAGGCTTTACTGCTACCACGATAAACCTTCGCCCAGAGGCAGAGGAGAGAAGCTGATAAACGAGAGGACTGAAGTTTGTCTATTATCAAATAAATAACATGCGTTATCTATTGTCTACTAAGGATCTTTTAAAATAATTGCAAAATTAATAGCTGATGCACATGTTGACGAACGTTAGTGCATTAGCATGGTCGATGACTCATTGGATACTCCAATGAATTTGGCGTTGTATCTAACAAATATTAGAATGGTGGGTATTGTTGCTTTAAAAGTCAAATTTGGACAACTATTTACATACAAAACGAATTCTTATTGTTGTCGGTATGCCAATTTCACATCTTCATATGTCAAAGAGACATTAAGGTCAGCATTAATATTTTAAAACCTTTCGTCTACAATCGTCTGTTTGCTTTGAGGTCACAAGTTGATATCGTTTATGTTATAATGAAATAAAAAGCAGCTGTCACCTCCATAGCCAGCCTTGATAGGGGGCAATAGTGTAATATAAAAAGTCGTGTTTCTCTTCTATACAATAAAATACATAGAAAAGAAACATGATTTTTTTTATATTACACTATTGCCTCCTATCAAGGCTGGCTATGGAGATAACAGCTTCTTTTTTTGCAGTTACCGCCTGGATATGTAAGGTACACATTCACCATGCCGTTATCAGATAGCCATCGTGGCATGATAATGACGAAACCTTTTAATAAGATATCTGATGATGGGCAGAATACGAGAACAAGCAACTTCAGACGAAATTTGAACTGAGTTCGCGTATTCCATTTTCCGTGTTGGTAAATGTTAGGCTACCTCCCAGAGAAAAATGAATACGTACTTTTACAATAGTTACAGGTAGCTTCTACCAAAATTTGAAATTAGTATGCCGTACTTATGATAGTTATTTATCATCTTGCACCGCTAAATGTTTGTTGTTATTAGTATGGATTATTCCAAGGAGGACATTAATCCTAAGAGAGCTCAATGTAAGTAACAGAGCAATATAATAACGAGTACAGACAATCCAATCCAAACATTCAACTCTTGACAATAATATCAGACATGAATATCAAACAATTCAATTTATCTATTTTAAATCTGATCACTTCCTTACCCTGTATTTTAACTTTTTCAGTCCTTAAAGAAAATTCATTTCTAAGTCACCATTTCGGCTCATGTTTAATTCTTCCTTCTTTTTTCCCCTCCCTCCCTCTCACCCCTCCCCACCAAAAATTAATTTTAAAAACTTTTTTTTCTTCCTTTTTTAATATTGATTTTTTTTCCTTTTCTTTTTCTCCTCTTCCTTTTCCTTTCGTCTGGATAAATTGAAGCTATTAAAAAAACTTCGGTCTGAAAAGATGAATATTTGTGTATTCATGAAATAAATTATAACCGAATGGATTTTTAAGGATCGTCCGTACTGATCATATATGTGCGTGTGCGTGTCATCCATATACAGGCCTGTTTCACAGCTCATCAGTGCGACTAGACATCCGATTGCTTCAAGCCGGGTTCGAAACCCGACCGATTTGGCATCAGTCAGAGTTTCTATCCCTGAGGCAGAGGGAAAGGGAAATGCTAGCGTATTATTTTTACGAACGTAAACAAACGACAGACACCCATAGTGCTCAATTCATTTTCAATGAAGAGCGTTGCGTTAGCGGAGACGGCTGCTGTTTAGAATTACCCTATGTGTTAACAGTGCTCAACCGAAAGTTTTCGAGAGCATATATATATATGTGAGAGAGATGTGTGTGTGTATATATGCATACGCGTTATATAATTTTGCGTCCTGGTTCTTACAATATTTCATCTTTCTTACCAAATCTTATATTAACACAATTTGGTATACTTAATAAATTATAATACTATACGTATGTATGTATATCATACATACTATTACATACACACACAATAATATATATATATATATATATATATATATATATAATGAAAGGGAAAAGTTCGACAATTATTTTAAGACATTTTTATGTTAAATATTTGTATCTATAAAAAGAATGTTAAACATAAAAAACGTCTTATAGGAGCAATTAAACAGATATAAGAGCCATATTCAATTCAAGGACGAATTGTAGATTTATAATGTGCAAGAAGGATTTTGACGAAAGAATCATCTGGCACGACACATTGAACAAACTTTCCCAGCAGTAAACCCAGCAATTGATTCAATATAATTGCTCTACTTCATGTCAGTGGAAGTTGCAAAGTGTTGCTCTCCTGGAGTTTAGAATCATCTATGTTGATGGCAGTTATAAAAGGCTCTCTGTGGTGATCAAATAAAAATTCTGTTTTGGAGGGGGTTCAAATTTACAAGCCATTCCTTGTCCCATTTAACCACTTACTAAAGGTCCTTTTTTGAGAGCATTTGCCAGTTGTACTTTGTCGGATCTGTCGGACTTGCTACTAAAACTGGAGTAAACAGCTGCATCATCAGCGTAGATACCTAGTTGAGAATTGATGACATCGGGAAGGTCGTTGATGAAAAGCAGAAGCAGTGTAGGCCCGAGAATAGATCCTTGAGGGACATCTGCATTAACATGAAATGAACTAAAAGTGTGTCTATTCAACACTACATTCATTGCACGATTGCATTAGGCCAAATATTCGTCCAGAATCACCGTAGCCCCTTGTGGAGAAGGCCAATATGCTAAATCCTGTCGAACGCAATTGAGATATCTAGGGCCACATCCTGTGCTTTACTGTTCTGATCTAAAGGTTGATTCAGTGACGGCCGTTAACGCATCGGTGGTAGACCTGGAGAAATCGAAGCCATATAGTTTATCTGAAAGGAGGTCGTGTGAAGATGCTTAATCAAGTTAGCGTTGATTAGAGCCTCTGATACTTTGAAAAGAAAGAAAAAGAAGAGGTAATGGGTGATAATTCGATGGCTCAGATGGTCCCCAGAATTCTTAAAGATAGGAACTACAGAGGAGAACTTCCATAAAGTTTGAAAACAAGAAGTAACGAGACATTTATTGTAAAGTGTGGCAAGAACAGGAGCCAGTTCAGGAGCACATTTACTTAGGACAATTACAGAGATACCGTCGAATCCACAAATTTTGTGGGAGATCGAGTTAAGAAAGAATAACAGAAACTATGGACGTAGTTACGTGCATATCACTCATTAGAGACTGTTCTAGGTGGGATAAATCTGACAGAGACACTCCAGATGAACCGAGAGTCGATTTGGAAGAGAATTTCCGGGCAAAGCAATAGATGACAACACTTCAAATTAACTGAAGAGAGGAGGGGCTGAGGATTTAATATTGTTCGGTATACACTTTTAGAGCCGCCAGTAATCTCTTGATCTAAACTTGTGAGAGGCTATAAGGTGTCTTATTTTATCAGCGAATAGTGACTTTGCCTCTTTGAAGACACGCTTACATTCATTACGAATGGTAACAAAGAGACCTCTGTTTACAATCGGAGCTGCCGCTCTGATATAGCCGGAAGAAGTGATTCCTGTGGGCTATAGCAGCTGAACGGGCAAGAGAGAACCAAGGAGAAAATATTGTTTTACTTGGTATTTTTCCGTGCCGGCACGGAAGCTTCGATGCCGACTTTCACTTTGGAAGAGACTCATTTGCATATCTCTCTGCAGGATGATTAAAAATATCAATCCAAATGGGTATAGCGAAAGAAATCACGATATGAGTCCCAGTAAGTGCATTGATAACAGAAATATGTTCTGATAATAGGGGTTCTTGCCTGATTGGAGAGGCAGAAAGAGGTATCTATAGACACTGTCATGTGGCCGGAGTTTACAAGAGTACAGAGCACGACAAGATTCCGTTTGCGTTCATATTTGAAATTGACGTTAACTACACAAACGCGAAGGATACGAGCGATTCATAATTAAAAAAATATAACCTTGCTTGACAATAAAAGTTAAACTTAAGTTACTGATACTTATATTTTATAATTATATTTACTTAAGTTCTACATAGTATTGAGCACTTTTACTGAACTTAACCTGTAGATAAGACAATCTTTATAAATATAAATGACAATAGGAAAACACTATTAATTGCTGACGCGTTTCGTCCAATGTGGCCATTCTCAAAGCAAAAAACGAAATGAATTTAATTAAACAAGGAAATTAATAAAAATTTATAAGGTAAATTGCCAAAACTGAAAACTGAAAGTAGAAATTTAAAAAAACGCATCTATGAACACAAAAGAGACCTTACAATAAACAACTTAGCTAATGCACTAGTAATACATAGGATTAAATTCAACCATAATTTTGATTTTAAAAATGCTATACTTATAAAAAAAAAGAAAATAACTCACTCAGAAAGAAAATTTTAGAGAGTGCCGCCATAGAACATTACCCAAATATTAATCTACGGGCTTTTTCCCTATTTCACCTTTCTTAACAAAATTACTGCTCTCACAAACAAACGTACACAACAATATCGTAAAATCAAAAGAAAATAGTTGAATCCGCGAACACACATAATGATAATATTCTCCACACGTGACGTTATTTTCAGTTAACAACATGAAAATAGCGTCCCCTACATTCCAGTTGCTAAGAACACTTCTTTTGTTTTTATTAATTTCCTTGTTTAATTAAATTCATTTTTCGCTTTGAGAAAGTCCACATTGGACGAAATGCGTCAGCAATTAATAGTGTTTTCCTATTGTCATTTATATATATATATATATATATATATATATATATATATATATATATATATATATATTAATTAGCATTGACTAACTACAAGTGGTTTTAAAACATATGCAAGACGTCTCCAGCATCGGTGCACCCTAGATTTGATTTGAATATTATGTATGAGCAAATTAAATGGAAAAAAACATATCGGCTTGCAGACCGTTTAGTAATTTTGATTATATGCCTTTTCCGGGTTTGTTTTGGGAAAAATAGTGTCTTCGATACCGGAAAATAGTGTGTTTTGTCCTTATTTATGCAAAAACACATTTCGTTAATTTAAAATAAAATAAATACAAACCCAAATAACACTATTTACATTATTCGGACTATTCTCATATTTATCACCATATTTATTACAACGTTTCGGCCGTTGTACACTCCGGCCTTCTTCAGGTGGTTGGAATGTTGAACAACCCTTTATTTCACTCACTGGGGCAGACTGTTCTAGTTCCACGTGCCATGTCTAATGGATGTCAGTTATCAGTGATCTCCTGTTAATTTCCTTCTCCAAGTTCTCCATGTGCGGTGTGGTGTCATGGATAATGGCTCTGAATCAGAAACCGGAGAACAGAGTTCGAGTTCCAGTCTAGTTCCTTACAATCACTTACGCGCAAATATCCTTGGGAAAGGTAGGAATTCGTGTCTATTCCGTCCATCTATGGTAGGACAGACTGGCAACCAGTCTATCGCAGAAGGAAATGGTAACCTACTGTGAGAAAATATTCTGTCATGAAAGAGACATGATCGCCCAAGCGTGTATCACATACATCACTAAACTGGCTGACTGAATTATTGGTGGCTTTTGCTGGAAATGAAATGACGACGGAAAGTCTCAGTATTTGAAAGATTCCTTCGGAATCTTTACAGATTTTAGAAATGCTGTCATTTGGATAGGTTCATTCTTCAGATTTCCCGTTCTGATATATTTGCATGACTTTCCGAGACCGTTTTAAGTTTTAATAATTGGGGTTTTACAATAAGAATAATTCTCTTATAATACCCTAGATTGCGTAGTAATAAGCTATATAAAAGGAAAAGACTCCTACATTTTTTTTTGCTCTCTCAACCCCAGCATACGGTAGTGGCATGTCGTCGCGCAAACCGATTCCTTAATTTCACGCAAACCACGTGGCGTGCGCGCACACACATTTTCCGCTAATACCATAAATATTTTTCTTTCTTTTGAAAGCAATGTTTATCCGCGTAAACAAAAGTATATTTTTCTCTTCTTGAATTATGCTTTTATATATATTATTTGTATAAAAAATATCCACGTGTTGAAATCAGTTGTTTTGAAAGTATTCTACCGACTGCCATTACAACACAACCGCGGCCGCTGCATAGTGTTGAAGATAATACATTTTATACCCCCGCCACTAATAGATTTTCTTTTTGGTTTCCTCGTTTCGATAGGGCGAAATTTGAATTTCAAAATCTCAAAGAATTATACCTTTTATTGTCTAGCGCAGTTTCGTGCATATGCCAATTGTCATCATTGTCAGACGAATGTCGTCTGCCAAATTCCCAGTAGATCACCGTTCCAACCTAATTGAATCACTATCGGATTGAGTTTCATCTTTATCTCCAGATAGATGACATTTGCTATTCTGTCGTGCCCTCTTTGTTTTGGTTTTGATAGAGTTCGTTCATAAATAAATTTATAACGAAACTATCCAAAGTTCATTAATCTGGATGTATGACTGTTTATACGAAAACACACTATATATATATATATATATATATATATATATATATATATATATATATATAGATAGAGAGAGAGAGAGAGAGAGCGCAGATAGAGAAATAATCCTGCAATCCAATAAGAAAAAGAATTAATTTTCAACATTCCCTTTCGATACGACCTTATTTCTTTGATGACAGGTCGGATATTATACAGAAAAATTTTAAAATCAAAATTTAGTTGTGTCAAGTGCAAAACATATTAATCAACACGTACACACACAATTAGTGACTATATATAAGAAAAAAGTTGAAAAAATTCAACTGGAGTATTTAAAAGGGTGTATTTAGAGTAACTTTACCAGTTTCACAGTTCTATGATTTTCAAAAGTTAAACTGAGATGGAGAGACATGTGTCTATACCATGATCAGTTTCGCAGATGCGAAATAAATATTCTTAAGGATTCAGTTGCATTTTCAACTTCTTTTTACTGTATATTTTTACCCGTATGAAACACGCACACACACACACACACACGTAAGTGGCAAAAATATTGTTTTTTAAGGTATGTTGTATTTTTGTGTTAAAGTCCTCGATATCAAGAATAGAGCGGATGTAAATACTAAAGTGAACATCGAGGTCAGCACCCAGTGGCGACAGTCTGTTTCATGCTTAAATCCAATCTTCAGGACTAAAGATTGCTTTTATGTATGAAACAGACTGTCACCGCTGATACATATTTATATATATATATATATATATATATAACACACGTGTGTGAGAGAGAGAGAGAGTACATTTGGAGTCTGTTCTCCATACTGAATAATGTCTTAATGAACCAAAATAAAACCTGCAGCTAGAAAGGCTATATTTTTTAATCATTTCACCCCACGAAGACACAAGAGGTTACCGAGTGTGAAAGAATAGGAGAGAAAAAAAAAACATTAAGGAGAGGAGATATTAAAAGAACATGAATTAACGAGCCAGGAGATGACGATTGACATTGCATTTAAATTTTTGAAGGTCAAATTTGAATGGAAAGTAAGAAGTGATAGATAAGAAACGGTTAGCATAGAACTTACGGTTACGGTTACATCTAGAAATTTCAACTGTGATTCAATTGGTTTGGGAAGAAAGTGGCCATTTTAGCTTATCACTGGCTCGGCTGAAAAGTCACATCAGCAGTTATGTTCAAAGACAGATTGAATATAAATTTTACAGACAGAGAACTCGATTTGTATCTTTTTTCATAAAAAAATGCAAAAACAAATCTCATGAAGCATGGAAGGATTCATAAATAGCAATCATGAAAACACTGGACAAAAAAAATTACCAAAATAACATTTTTCTTTTATTATCAGTATTTAGAGCTTTTAAAATCTTTCTAGTTTTAATAATCATTGCAGAACCCATGAGCGGGCAACAGTAGTAAATGCATAGTTATATTACAGAGATGGTTATATTTACTATTTATTAAACTTATGAAGCTTGTGAGGATTGAAATTCCTAACATCCTGCCTAGTGGCACTTGGTTCAGAAAGTTTTCATTTATTTATTTTCTGTTACCTTTAAAGATCTTATTTTTAGGCTTTACTGCTTGCCATAAAATACTATACACTTCAAACTCATATAACTATCATAGATATGATCAAATAGATGAAAATTAAATTTGTTATCTTGTTGCTTTAGAATATCCGTACACTTCACTAATTTTTTTTTTGGCTACATTTTATAAAACAAGATTTCTATACTTTCGACAAGTATCTTTGTTGTTTTCAATACAAATTTTTTCATTGACAGGTTTTCCAGGTTTCTTTAAGAGTACATTACAACTGCTTCACCTCTCCTTCATTTTCTGTCAAATTTCCTCAAGCCTCTCAAAGAGATAGATCGACTATTATTAGAGACGTGACCAAACTTAGTATACAACTCTCTCGATATATATATATATATATATATATATATAATGTGCATGTAATTATAAGAAATATTAAAAATAATGAACGTTACGTGCGCTCACAATTTTTTCCGCTACTGGCAGTTTTTAAAATGATTTCATCCCAAGAAAGGCAATAGAGCCACTTAGATGCAAAGGTTTACTAACATTATGTAAGTAAACTGGTATTGCAAAGAAAATATTTGTCGCAGATTATTTCCACATCACAGAGAATAAATCACTAAGTTCCAACTCGAACATCGGAAATGCCGAAAACTCGATTCGCAGGTACTATCTCACAAATCAAAATGCACGCCACCAGTCAGAAAAATAACTCATTCTCCACCAAATACGGTAGCCAAAATTGCCAAATTCCCCAGATCCGAGAACACCAACTGCTTTTATCGGCCGAACATTTTTCCATTCGTCGACAGCTGCGAGAGGATGTTCAGTATTTTGCATATCAAAATACTTTTATTGCGACGGACTTGTTTTTTTTTTTTTTTAATTCAAATATTCCGTCTTCAGCATGTCATGCGGAATACGTGCACTTTTGTTTGGTAAGTAATTTTCTTTTTCGCAACATTTTCCGTCGTAGAATACACGCGACGCACTGTCGCTTCGTTTGACGAGGTAAGTCGCTGTTTTCTTCGCTATACTCCCCCCGTCTGATCTCATTATCACAAATCCAACAGCCTGGGGCAGCTCTCTTTATCCTGGTGCTTCGTCGTAATGGAACTATCTCACTTACGCGTGTCGCAGAGTCGTCTCCTGAGTCATCATCAGACGTATCTAGAGTTTCCGGAAGTTCTGTGTCTGTGGAAGCATCGGATTCGCAGATCTCAATTATCTGCTCACTGTCAGACGATGAACCATCATCGGATTCGCTCGGTGATGTATCAGAATCAACGAAAAGGCGAAGATCTTTTACATGCCGTGGCATCCCGTCAACTAGTATTGTTTGTGGACTTACAATGTTCGTCACGCGACCCACTTGATACCTGGAGGTACACCGCCCTTGGGGAGCTTTCACCCATACTCTGTTCCCAACTTTGTATATATCGTGATACTTACAACGATCAGGTAGTAATGCTGTAGTAATTGCCTTCACTTTCAGTTGGTAACGGTGAATCATATTGGCAGGCGCATTAGTCGACGATATATCATCCTTCGGCGTGATATTATGCCAGTATACTGCCTCCATTATCGAACACTGCTTTCTTGCTGCAATTCCACTATACCGTTTCCTGCAGGAACATAGGCGCAGTGAAAACGAAGTTGGACTCCGCAGTCATCCAAGAAATCTTGGATTTACTGCGAAATGCAGTGTCATTGTCGGTCAAGATTTCTGATGGTGGGCCTCGTTCAAAAAAAAATACTTTCTAACTGCCGAATGACGCTTCTTGAGTCTTGTTGAAGCAGGCGTCGCCATATCGCAAATCTATTAGGGCCGCAATCAATTAACGTAAGGTAGTGTTGCTCACCGTAATGTGTAATGTCCTTTCCTAAACGGGTCCAGATCTCAGTGGCACTTAGGTTGCCTCGAGGCCAACAACTTGAGGCTGGGTCAATTGACTGGCATTCTTTACATTTTCTGACCACTGCCTTGACGGCCGCCTTGGATGTCGTAGGGTAGACTTGTCTCACAAAATACAGCGTTCGCCTGACGCCAGGATGTCCACTCTGGCAATGTATGGCACGTATCTGATCAGGAGAGGTCTCGTTCACCATGGAAGCGCATATTGGGCGGGTTGGTTCGGTTTCCTTCTTTATCACATCATACCATCGTTGCGGTACTCTGGTGAGCTTATCCGCTCGATTCTCATTCGACGTTACTAACCTTATCGTGATCAATAAGTTATACTCTTGAATCAGCTTTTCAAGAGTACTCAAACGCCTCCGGATCAGCATCTCACTTGCCGCCTTAGTTCGTATTCTGGCTTTGCCAGTGAGCATGTTTGATACCCACCGGTGCACACACGCAGAGTCTGAAGAGGTGTAGCTCCGTTGCGCCCCACTGTAATGCTAAATTGACACCTTTCAAAATAGCATCCAATTCTGATAAGTTAATATGTTGGGCGTCCTTCACAGGTCGCAGCCAACATGCGTCTTCTACAACGCTTCCGTCAACCTCCAACGAAACCCCTGTGGCGAGAGAACTTGCATCGACCCATACCTCATAGGTGTGTCCGCTTGTGCACCACTTACCGTGTGCAGGGTCATTCTGGCGTATTCTTTCCGCTATGTCCTCAATCATGTTCTTAACGTGAACATCTGTCACTTCGTCGTCCCAACTAGACGTGATCGATACTGTCCTGCGTTTTACAAATTATGTAGCAACACGAAGCCACCAACACACAGGAACGTGACCCACCAGTTTTCCACACCACGAGAAGACGTTACGTCGCGTCAGGACCTTAGGAACTGATGGAATTCCATTTTCACGTTTCCACTTAAGCGTGTTGTCATCTTGCTCGACATGCAAACCCAGCACACATGTGCCGTCCCGTAAGCGCTTCGGATCCTTGCAGGTCAAGCCAAACGCAGCCAAGTGCTTCTTCATGCGAGCTGCTGAAATCATGCTCTCGTCAACATAAATATCATCAATATATGGTGATGTTGCCCGTCGAACTGACTCGTCTTTCGACAACGCGGCGTCCACAATGGCCTTCATTATGGCTGGTGCAACATTCAACTCGAAACCCATTCGGGTCAAGAAATATCTTCGCCCCTTAAAGATTACAGTTTGAAAGGGCCAAAGTGACTTATGGATGTCTACTTGCAAATAGGCCTGCCGTGGGTCAAGGATAGCGACTTCCGGTCCTTTTTTATGCTACTCCCTCAGTTTCTGTGCGCACGCGTCAGCATTGGCTGTGTGTGCGTCGAGACACTCATTCAACTCTCGATAGTCTAATACTGGCCGCACTTTATTTTTGTTTTTCTGCACCACCACCATCAACGGAATTAAACCTTTTGGAGGACCAAGTTCCTTTTCAGGATAAGGCTGTAACTAACCGTTATCAAGCCAGGTCTGCAGCTCACGGTCGTATTCCTCCTTGACTCCCTTTGGTATCGGGCATCCGATTTCGCAAACTCTCCGGTGATCGACCATTAGACCACTTCTATGATACGACCCATATCTTCCGATTTGGGTCGAATTCGGCACAGAAATCAGGTTCTTCTATTTTAATGGCGGCGCAACAGACTGTTCCACGCTTGGGAAACCGTACATCGCCACATTGTGTTATTTGGAGTCTGCCCAACTTTTTAATGGCGTCGAATCCAAGCAACAAGTCAAAACCCAATAGCTCTCCATCCACTACCAAAACTTCTATTTTGAGGGGGTTTGCATTGTCCACGTCAAGCTTTATACTTCCAACTCCGCAACATTTGAGAGTATTTCCGTTTACGGTGAGTACGTTCACCTCAGTCACCCGCCAGGATTGACAGGTTGACTTGCTCACGAGTGTCTGTGAGCATCCAATGTCCACCAGTGCCACTCTCTTAATTCTGTTCACGTAAATACCCAAGACGGGTAGCGCTTAATTCATAACTCGCTTAGGGAATAGACCGGCGCTGACGTCTTGTCCCATTTTTCTTTCCATGGACATAATGAAGCAATGTGGCCCACTTCTTGACACCGGAAGCAACGCATTGTTTTGCATGACCTGCGTGGCTGGCGGGCATCTTCTCGTCGAACCGGCCAGTCCCTAGCAAGGTGATTCCACCCAGAGCATCGATAACATCGCATACTCACCCGACGTTTAACATTTGGTTGTTTATCAGCTCCGCCTGGTGAAATGGTAGCCGCAACCATTTCCTCAGTTGCAATTTGATCTTTCATTATGGCCCGAGCTCGGTCCAACAGTTGGTTTATATTCATGTCTTCCATCCTGGAAGACGCGTGCAGTAGTTGCTTGACGTGCGCTGGTAATCCTGCTATGAACCCACGTGCTAATCCTTGCTCCGATATCCCGCCAAGTAGACCAACTAGCTTCTTCAAGTCGGACTCGTTCGGGCGCAGTCGGCGTTCCGCGAATTGCTCGTAAGCCAAGAAACAATCCGGTGCAAAGGCAATCTGTAGGGCTCGTTTTATCCGCTCGACATCTGATTTTTGTTCTGAGTTTAACTGCTGGTAAACAGCAAATGCTCCGCCCGTCAACCTCAAAGGAAGAACATGTTTAACCTTTTTAATTCCACACAGGTCACAAACAGGTTCTGCCTTCTCAATCCATTCAGTAACTGCTTGTCCGGTCACTGAACCATCAAACTCGGGTATCAACTTGACGTCAAATGTCTTGTTCGTCATAGCGCCGAAATAGCTTGTAAGTAAACTGGGATTGCAAAGGAAATATTTGTCGCAGATTATTTCCACGTCACAGAGAATAAATCACTAAGTTCCAACTCTAACATCGGGGGCAGAAAGAAATGCCGAAAACTCGATTCGCAGATAATATCTCACAAATCAAAATGCACGCCATCAGTCAGAAAAATAACTCATTCTCCACCAAATACGGTAGCCAAAATTGCCAAATTCCCCAGATCCGAGAACACCAACTGCTTTTATCGGCCGAACATTTTTCCATTCGTCGACAGCTGCGAGAGGATGTTCAGTATTTTGCATATCAAAATACTTTTATTGCGACTCCTGCGACGGACTTGTTTTTTTTTAATTCAAATATTCCGTCTTCAGCATGTCATGCGGAATATGTGCCCCTTTTGTTTGGTAAGTAATTTTTTTTCGCCACATTTTCCGTCGTAGAATACACGCGATGCGCTGTCGCTTCGTTTGACGAGGAAAGTCGCTGTTTTCTTCGCTATACATTATTAAGGAGAATAAAAGAGCAGGAATTAAGACAGAAGATAATGATTGACTTTGATCTTTAAAAAACTGAAAAGTTGATTGGAAAGCAAGAGGCCGGAATAGAGTTCCACAAGCAAGAAGTTATAATATATACTGTAATTCCCCATATATAATACGCATTTTTCTAGAAAATAATAAGCAAAATCAGGGATGCGTATTATGCACAGCTACAAAAATCTTTTTAAAAATTGTCGCAAAATAAAATAAGAATTATCATAAAACCATTTTTAAAATAAGAGTAGGAAACGCTGACCATAATGAAATTAGAGAAGTACACTTTATAGGGTTTGACTACCAAACAAGGGGTGCGTATTATGCACGAGTAGAAGCATTTTCCCCACACTTCCACCACAATTTTAGGTGTGCTTATTATAGATGAAGGCGTATTATATATGGGGAATTACGGTAATATTTATTTAACAATAGTCTTATACTATTTATTAGATATATAGATATTCTTTTCATATTTAATGATTTCTGTTATTAATCATCTAGACAGAAATTACGATAATGATAAGTGGTCCATTTGACAACGACGTCTCCATTCTGATGTCCAGTGGAAAATGTGCGTATGCGAAAACTTTAAGGCTCATTATTGTTAACTAAATGACGTGATCAAATTTTACGTTAATATTACTTTCATTTCAACTACTGGGATAACCCCAAGAGAGATTTTAATAATTTAGTTTACTGTCATGTGTAAACCACAAACATCAGGCGGTTGTGCGGAAGAAAGAATTGCAAATTCTCATTTTCGTTATCTTTATAAGTTAAAAATTAATTTATGGGATAGTTATTGGTGTGTGGTTGATTATACCCCTCTTTATGTGCGCATGGGGTATTTTCTTTTTCAAGTCTACTTATACGCTTTTTATCTCTTTCGGCTCGCTCTCACACAATATATAAGTGAAGACATAAATGTTATATACCAGAACAATATTATGAGATTCTATGTAATAGCAACAAGATATTATAGCCTTCAATATTTACATGAGAAATACACTGAATATACATTTCAGTTCCACCAATATCATAATTATTATATTTTCACCGCGAAACAAAAGTCTCGTAAAATAGATCAAAATGAAATATCCAAAGAGAGATAGAGATAGATGTGAGGCCGCAGAGAGAGAGAGAGAGAGAGAGAGAGAAAATGAGCAAATAGCTTAATCATCATGGAAAATAGAAACGGCAGAGTCAACTGGTGTTTATTTTACATTAATTCTGTTATAAAAGGCACGAAACCACTTCTCCCTGCATTTTGTCACATTGCTAGTTACCTTAACAAGATATCTCTC
This sequence comes from Acanthosepion esculentum, assembly GCA_964036315.1. NCBI lineage: Eukaryota > Metazoa > Mollusca > Cephalopoda > Sepiida > Sepiidae > Acanthosepion > Acanthosepion esculentum. The sequence continues at coordinate 23,259 of CAXIWW010000283.1, forward strand.
ATATCATGATACTTAATATGGAGTTGTTAAGTAGAGAATTAACCAAACCCCTTTCCCATAATCCATTTACTTGCAGGCACGGGTAAAAACTTTGTTATAAACATTGTCAGCCATAACAGAATTTATAAACATCTCCCACACACACACACATATATATATATATATATATATATAAAAACACACAGATACGTGAGTGTGCATACTATACTGTAATATTGAATACAGAGAGAATCCACAAAATACCTCTAGTAACAACATCTGAAAGCATTTACAGGATTATATTGATAATTAGGCGAAGTTAAAATGTCAAAATCGCACATATCCATAAAGAATTGAACGAAATGCCCTTTTACTAATCATTTTATTATCTCTTTTTCTATCAGATAAAAATGATTATTTTATTCTATTAAAGCTTTTGACACGAGCAGCAAACGCTGTCACCAACCCAAGTAATTACCAAATATTGACACGCCGATATACAGGTCTGACGAAAAATCTTTATCATATTCTTTCGAGAAGGACCAAGATACTGTCGTGGTATGAAATACGAAATTAGTTTGAATATGTGGAAACAATTCCACATTAAATTATTATTTGTCCCGATTTTTATGGTGATGACATTTCTCCATTACATCTCATCAAAATCAGATTCCTGCTTTATCACCAAATGTTTTACTTACAGTCGAATAGAACCGCCAATTTTCAATAGTTTACAAAATTCCACTTCATTCCGATGTCTCTACAAATAAACTCACTAACTTTGTGTACAAATTTATACATCGGTTCCCTACCGATGCCAACATTACTTCACTTTTTTTCTGATTGGCATCTATTGCGGGAGTGCGAATGATATGAAGCCTTGCTTTTGGGTTTATTATTTTTATCGGGGATTATATCATCCGCCCACGACATATTTAATATTCGTACACCAGATTACATGAAATAAAACATGAACAGGTTTTGGTGTACATACAACATATTTATTAAATTATTGATTTTTGATTAAATATACAATTGCTTACTGATAATTGATTCATATTCACAGAACACACACACAGAATTATCAGTATTAATGCAAATAAATAAATGCTTTGGGGCATATCTGTATAAAAAGTACATCTTTGTGAGCTCGTTTAAGAAAATACGTCTTTCTAGTCGAGAGAGACTTTGTATTTTCGCATCAAAACTGTCTTTCTAGCGCATTACGAGAATTCTATGTCCCTTCCTTAACTATAACCTAACAAGTCAGGGGACGCAACTCCTGCTTCTTATTTATGAATCACTACACATCCAAACAGTCCAAGGACGCGGGATTCAATTCATCGGCAAAAGACCTCACAAAGATTTGACATATTGACTAAACTGTTATGTGATACTTTTTTTGATTTTTATCCCGCCAAATTAAAGTTGCTTTGCTATTGTAATTAAAGTATGCCCGTTAAGGTCAAACTTAAACGTTACTTAGTGTCAGTTTTACATTCCAGAATAACCAAGACGCCTGATCCAATCAGCTTTCCGCATACCTTAAACCTCTTGCACCCGAAAAATTGGATATTAAAAAGAATAAAATTAAAGACAAAATTAAACTGGAGTCACTCTTCTGGCTGAAATGAATTTTAGACTCCGTGATGCAAGGCAGATAACTCTGAATAGCTTTCCCTTGAATTGTTCAGTTCTCATTTTCAGTTTTTATCAAAACATTTCAATCATTATGTCATTTGACTGCATTCGGATGCATGTTGTATCACGTAATAAGTTTCATACATCATTTTCATGAATCTTGTCACTATTTCCACGGGAGCGAATTCTGGAGGTGTGGTGGTCAAAAATTCCCGCTGTAACTGGAGGTCTGCTCAGCATAGTTGCTGTATGAACCACAGGTTGGCTTTGTAGGCGTTAAACAAACAACAGGGATTAACTAACCATCCTAGCAGAAGGTGGTGTTCATAACAGTAGTCGGCCATCATATATATATATATATATATATATATATATATATATAGATATATATATATTATATATATATAATAAAAATGCCAGAATTTCTTTTTTCTCTCTCCATATCTCATGCTCTGGTGAAGCTTTCATAGAAGTAAAATATGTTAGATTTATGAACATTTCCTATTTGTTTGTTTTTTTTTTATCCACTCATCCTGTCGGATTCTTATCCATATACGTATGTTAATTACACGTATACTAACTGATCACACACACACACACACACACACACACTCATTGGTAGCACGACAGAGTTTCATGTACAACGCAATCTTCAGGTGTCGAGTATAGACTGATCGTTACATAAATTTTAATAAAAATATCTGGTTAACGCAGTGTTGGCGCAGTCCATATATTATACAGTGAATACATTTTTTTTATTTTAAAAATTATATTTTGCATTTAAAATAAACAGTATATATATATAAATTAGAGTTGTGGCGTAATTTTATATTAAGCATAAAGGGAGATTACTGGTTCTTAAAAAAAAAAAAAAAAAAAACAAGAGAGAAATGTCATAATTTTCATTAAAAATTAATCTGGAACAACATATTTCAGCAGATATTTATTTTTATGCTTATATGTAACCATCAATTCATTTATCTTGTTTAATAAACTAGGGTTATTTAAGTATCTTCAGATAACTAATTTTTCAACAAAGCATAAATTACATCTATCGTCTTTCCCACTGCAAGATTTGGCTACAATATCCCACATAATAATGGGTGTATACCACTATTCTTTAATTGTTTGGAGAGAGCAGTGCTGTTCGTGTATCTTACATTGCCGAAGATTCGATGATGGTAGAAACGATATTTTCCAAGGATTTTCAGTGGAATTAAAATAAAATTTGACATCGTTACTGGGATGCACGTTAGCTCGGTATACAATATTATCAGTCATACATTCGCCGATTAAGGGACAGATCATATTTTCAGCAGTTACATTTTTTTTAAACATTAACTTTGTTGTCTTTGTTGGACATGTATCTATTTAATATTGTCATGTTAGGATACTGATTTATCAATGTTATTAACGCAGCTATAGCTGATCTTAATATTTTTGTTAAAAATCTTTTTTTTTAATATTGGTGAATTATTAAAGTGTTTATGAATTAAATTTAGGAAAATTCTTTCGATATTCCTTTGAACAATACTATTAAAAAGGTGGGTTAAACCATGTTACGCCTATGGTGTTTTTCTGTTTGTTTTTTTCTAAATAATGAAAATTGACTTATTGTTACTTAGTTCTAAGGCTTTTATATATTTTATATTATTATTATCAAATAATTCCTTATTGCTGGAGTTATTAGATAATCTAATTTGGGTACTGATGTATGTAAATTATCTAGAATATTATAAGGGTGGTTTTATTCTTTACTGACGTATCTATGCTTGTATAAATCTTTGGAATATGGATTGTAATAACCAGTATTCAAGTCCAAGGTCACATCGAGAAAGTTGATCACTTTAACATTGGTGGTTGTGTTAATATTTAGTTTGTGATCTTTGAAAAGTGTTTTTAGTTCGTTTCTCAATCGTTCTTAATTTCTTGGACTTGTTTTACGGAGTAGAATTACAGTCATCTCTATAGAGTCCGGCGACCTTAATGTTGAAAATAAATCTTAGTTGCCGCAATAACAAGATTGCGACAATCTCGCATGCCTCTGCAGAATCCTATGCCGCCGTAGCAATTTAAATTCTGTGTTATTTCTTTTGGTCCACAGATAACCATTATGGAATAATATAGGTTTTGTGTCTGCTTTATGATTTTGATTTCACCATCAGCTAACGGGAGAGTATTTTGTTTTTGCTAAATTGCTAGCAGACATTAACAGACTCAGTGAACATGTAAAAATAACAAATATCGAATTGCATGAACGTGCATTCTTTATATATATATATATATATATATATATATATATATATATATATATATATAAAACATGGTTTAATGTTCTTGGCTCTTTCTTTTTTTATTCCCCATTTTTCCACGGGTACCGATTTGTTCTACTGCAAGTTGAGCTCTCCGATGTTTTTCTAAACGAGTACCACCATTTAAGCTAGGTGATTCTCCATCTGAAGGTAATTGAATTTGGCTATGGTTTCGACAGGAATCTTCTCTTCTTCTGATTCATGAATTTATCGCTTTGCAGTTTCGTAATGACGACTTTAATCAATACAGCACCCAGATCGTCTTTACAAAACATTCTCCAATAAAATAAAGTATGAAATATCTTGCAATTGCATAATTACTGCTTTGATATGTAACCGAGACCCACATTATGAACAACAAGTTACCACAATGTTGAATTTTGATTTGTATAAAATAGAAGTGGGTTGATGACACCTGATGTGTGGCTTGTTGCTATCAAAATAGCCTAAGTTAATGCATAACAATTCTTATTGTCACGTTTATCTTACTAAACCAAACTAAGTAAATATTAAGAGAGAAATTGTCTGCACAGGCTTTGTTAGTTGAATTGCAACAGGATTTAGCCACTGAACTGCGTATGTTCTTGGCATTTCAATGAATTCGATTAACGATTGACTTAATTATGTAATCATCATAAATATGATAATGATTACACCCTTTTTTATAGTTTATAGGATTCGCAAAATGTCTATCAATTATTCAAATCAATTTAAAAACAGAGAGGAGAGTAAATAGGCAGATAAATTTGAAACAAAAAAAAAAAAAAATGTCCTGCCCATAATTGGCATTCGTTTACACGATGGGCTCCGCAAACGGACATTTGGTATTTTTGTGAACATTTTCCAATTGATATGAACTATATGTCTGAAAGTAGACAGTCTCAGGATTTCAGAATTGATCTTTGTCCAAACTCCAAGTATTTGGCAAGTTATCACCGTTTGAAGTTTATCAAAACGTTTGTATATTTAATCAATTAATTTTAAATTATCAGTTCTGGATAGGTTTTTGCCGGAAAAAATCATTGAAACTTTGTTGAAATGAAGGTTATAGGTGGCAGACAGGTGTAAATTTAAGCTATCAAAATTGCCTTTGTCAAATGGATTTAGGGAGTGTTCATGCAACACAAAATTCAGTCAAATTAACAGTTTGCTATATTTTACACCGAACATCGAATAACGCTAACAAAAAACTCTTCGAGAGAATTTAATATTCTCTGTAATCTAATGTTTTATCGAATTTTACATACTTTGGCTTTAAATTTACTATAATTGTAGTTTTTGTTTGATGATGTTGTGTGCGAACATTTGTATCTACAAAAATCTGCACGTTTGTACACATGCAAAAATAATTCAGAATTCTTTTTTAAAAAATGGGTGATCTCAGATTGCAATAAGCTTTTCGATTTATGATTAGTAAATATAGTTTTACTTAATATTTTTTAAAGTTACATTGAATCTTTTTAAAATATTTAAAAATTATTCTAATTAAATTAAAATTTTAAGTGAAAAACAAAAAAATTATTCATCGAAAATCTTTTTATAAAAGACAATATTGATCTCTCTCATATATATATATATATATATATATATATAAAAGAAGCTTTTCTAATTAAATAATATCTGAGTTTTATTGCATTTATTATTTTAGATTTTCGGTAAAAACTTTTAAAAAAATTATAATTTAAATTCCCTAAAGACTTCTACTTTTAACTAATATAATCACTAAAAAGAAACAAAAAAGAAATACATTCGAAAATAATTTAATTTATCAGTAAGTCCTGAAATTTATTAAAATCTGACAAAAAACAAACAAAAAAAAAAACGCTAAAATTTGCCATGCTAATTTATAGTCCATCCGCTGACGCAAGAAAAACAAGATTTTTAACTAAAATTTCCAATGTTCTAAAAAGGACTTAAAGATTTAATTAAATTATCAAAAATACTTTAGTCTATCCTATTAATAATAACGATTTTGACGATAAAACGTAGTTTTCGTCAAGTTTGGACATTTTTTTTGCATTATAGTATGCTCTTTTTTCCGGCGAATTAATGGAAGTACATAGGTTTTTTTTTCATCAGAAATGTGTAGGTTTTTCCATTAAATCTTCCTCTTAAATACAATTAAAAATTCATATAGCTTATAATTGAAGCGAGAATCATTTAGGTCTCAAAAACCCACAAATGTCTGCTTAGTTTTATTGTGTGAGTTCATTATGACTCCTGAGAATATTCAAGTGGTCAGTCTATTAAAGTGGCAGTTAAAAAAAAAATTTAAAAAAAAAACAACTGAAAAATATTTTCACAGAAAAAGTGACTTTTGGTAGAACAGGGAATCAATATAAAAAGCAAAAATAAAATTACTTTTCGAAGAGTCTAAGAGAATGAATTCCTATGAATAATATTTTGGTCTGCCTATTAAAATACAGAGTTTGTATTTTGTTTTCTTGTGAATGAAAAATCAGATGACTTTTACAAAGCTCACAATTATTACCAGGTAGTAATATATACAATTGAGAACATATCTTTAAGGGATCATAAATGGGAGACGAACTAACGTAATGTTGCGCGGTATGCGCCAAAATTTCAACATTCTTACTCTTCTTTTAGACATGCGAAAGCATTCACATAGAAATTCCTATCTGAACCAGGAAATGAAAAGATACTCAACAAGCACACTAACTCGCTCATAGCCTGTTTCTTGAATGTTTCTGGATCCTTCATGTTTAAATTCAGAAACAACCTGAAAATCTTTTAGTCCTGACACGTCATGATTGACTTAGGGAAATAAACGTTCTAGATGTTAAGACATCGTAAGGATAGTAGAGTTTGTCCAGTAGGTCGAGACCAGTTATGAGCCACATGCGGCTCGTTTGGTTTTCTGAATGGCACGATAAATTTCATAAGGAAAATAAAGTTTATTAACATCTTAGAGAGGTTGCAAATGACGAGGAGGCTTATACTTAACATCAGAAAGAGGCAGATGAAGTTTCTGGGACACATAATGAGGAAGGAGGGCCTGGAGAATCTGATACTCACGGGTCAAATAGAGGGAAAGAGAGACAAGGGTAAAAAACGCGTGACATACATGGCGGTGGATGACAGAACATGGTCCGGGGGAGGAAGCAGAGGGAAAGAATTTGTTGAGAGCTGCAAGGGATAGGAAGAGGTGGAGAGCCATGATCGCCTACGTCCTGAAAGGATATGGCACATAAAAAGAAGAACATTTTGTTTCGTTTCGTCCTCATTTGTTCACTCACATTTTCTCATACATAAACAATGATTAAGTACAATGTTTATTGACTTTTATATCTTTGCATTGAAGGTAACGTTTTCATAGTTTTAAACCATAGCGATTTTCACTAAAGATGATGTATATAATTAGCATTTGCTTTAAAAACAGGACGTTCATAACTTTTTTTTTTTGTCTCTGAAGAGAAATATTTTTAATTTAAAAAGTGATTTGTATTTTCGAAGGGATAAATAAGAAAATCCCACGCAGCATCTTGTGTTAATCACTGACATCTGCGATAGGTTTATGCCGCGATTTCATTTTTTTTAATTATTGAGAAAAAAAAAATCTTTCTTTATTTTTAAGGCAGATTATTACGCGTATGGTCTTCTGTAGTAAAAACGGCAGAGGCACTTTCAACAAAAGACTATCGTGAATAATTTTAGTAGTACGGCCCGACTTCTGATGATCCATATCTGAATCGGCCCACTGGTCGGGAAAAAGGTCCCCATATGCTTGGTCTAGAACAGCATGACCCTAGTAAATCACCAAGCAGCTCAAGTTGGCAGAGTCAACTATCAGATGTCTCATATACAAGAACCTTAGATACATTATCTACATGATTAAGAGATGGCAGTTCACGTCAGACAAGATCCAAGAGAATCCGTAGGATCTAAACAAATAGCTTGCTGAGTAAGCCCAAACACTCTAAAAGGGAAAAGTGTCTGAACTTCAGGTCGCAACTTTGCCGTTTTAACATAAAAAAAAAAAGTATCTCCAAGTTCGTACATCTCTCATTAAGCCATTTTCAGTAAATTAGTCTATACTGGCCCAAAGACAATAGTGAAACATTGAGGACAGATCGAACTCAAAACGTTAAAAACAATCCGTGAAACTAGTTTGCGGAACATTGTCCTACTACTGGCGCCCTCACTGGGCAGTACAGATTGAGTGATTCGTTTACTACGGCTTATCAACCCATTGCAGAGTATTTAAAGCCAGAAAATATTTTTAGAGATTGTAAGAATGTTTTTTTATTTCTTATTTTTAATTTTTTTTTATTGTTTTAGATAATAATGGTTTAGTGATACAAGTCTTACTAATTAATCCATACCTGGAGGGAAGAAGATGCGGATTCATATATTTCCCAATGTAAATGAACATAACTAACCCAAATCGAACTAGGACTACTTTCTAATTATCAATTCCGAACAGTATCTACATATCCACGCTTAAAGCATATGGTATTACCAAGCGGTCACCCATCTAGTTATACCTGGAGTTTGACATTGCTTAACTTCTGTGTTTCAATGTGATGTGGCCGTAAACCATCGGCCAGTAAAGAATTTCCTAATCAGCGGTTGCCTTTTTAATTGATCATTGCCGAGAGATATTTTAAATTATTTTTCTTTGTTCTTGTAAATTGGATGCATATCTGTGGAATCATATATATATATATAAATTCATAGATAAATATAGCAATAACGCTTGACCCTAAAAGTTTCTACGTTATCACAATCGGGTAAACATATGAGGGAAGGCTTGCCAATTTGCATCTTCCCCCCTCCCACACACAGACGCAGTGTAGCAAGCCTATCGCACATTTTCAGGTAAACTCTATTCTTTACTTCTACCAGTTCAGACATAAGACATGCCATGCTACTTCCATGGAGTCGAATCATCCTCATTTCCCTTCGTATTCCGAAATATAGGGAGAAAGTACTACCTGAACAGGTCCCCACCAGACCTACTATATGGAACAGACTCCCGTTTTAATGCTTCCCTGAACAATACAATCTTATGGATTGATTCTTGACTTCAAGATTATCTATTCCTCTTATAGTCATAATCTTCATTTCTTACCACCCCCTCTTCCACTCCTATCACACCCAAATGATCATAAACAGTTTACAATAACGCTCTACATCTAATGATTATTAATCCTTCTATTGGTTAAACTTTATAAATTTTATAATATATTTTATATTATTATTTTATAAATTATTTTTAAACTGTATTGGTTAAACTGTGTTTATAAAATATGAAGGATGGAGAACGGTAGTTGGCTCTGTGTGAATCCCACATATGTGCCTACTTGGTCCGTGATAGTTGTGGGGATCGCGAGTAACGCGGGCTCTGTCTTGCCACAACCTCACTTCCCGTAAAGCTTCAGGGTCAATGCCATCGAAATGCTTGTCACAGTGAACAAGCTGTGAATGAATCAAGGAGGCGACTCAGTCGAGGCCTTACATGTTCTAGGAAGACCCTACTCTCTCGCAAATGACCTACGGGTGTTTGGTCAAGAATGTCACCCTCCAAACTATTCTGAATTAAAATCTCTTGCACAACTACGTCTGGGGTATCGGTGCAAGTCCAAGGGAGATTTAATCTTTCACTTTGTTTTTATCATATCGTCAACCTTCATATATTCTTCGACCTTCATGTGTAAGTCACAACCGCTATTCCTAGTGTCATCTAGTATTTCTTACGCATATCGCCTCTTTTTCATTCAGAACAATGTACAAATGCGTGCGCATCTTCGACTTACTTCCTTTTTTTTTTAAGCGTATCACCCCAAGCAAAGCTGGAGGCCACTATCACGCAAGGGGTTATAGAAGACAGTGGGTCGATCAAGGCAAGGGGGTTACAGAAGATTTGGAGCGAGAGCAGATAGGAATGAAAGATGAAAGGATGTGGAGAAGGGAAGTGGATAGATCAAGGCAACTGGAGATGTCGATTGACGCTACACTTAAACCGTTGGAGATTGTATTTGTCAGGGAAACAGTAATAGGGAAGGGAGTTCCATAGGCGAGATGTGCGAGACATGAAGCTATTGGAGTAGAAGAGACGTCCTTAAAACTAAGCCCCAGACGTAATAATACCAAACAGTGGTCCTCACAATTATAAGAATTCCTTAAAGACCGCCATTATGTACGTGATAGCCAACACGAGTGAGAACCAACTCATAAAGGGCATACTGTCACTTCCAGTACTGTCATCAAAGTTGACGCCCGTTTCATTGAATAAGCATATTTCTGTCTATATTTCTGAGATGAGGTATTGTAACTATTTTACACTATTTACATTTCTCGGACTGTTGACCTCATTTTTGCCGTCATATCTACGACGTTTAGGCCATTGTAAGTTCCGGCCTTCTTCAGGTAACACATGGCCCAGTGGATAAAAGCGTTGGTTGAAGTAATCCAGTGATTCGACTCGAAGAGTTGTGAGTTCAGTACCTGGCCACGGCAGAGGTGAGCAAAAAAAAAATTTGGAGAGTCGAGTTACTGAAGGGAAATAACAGAACTTGAAACATCCGGAAGAGGCATGGTACGTGGAACTAGAACAATCTACGCCGGCGAACAAAATAAAGCGTTCGGTTCGAAATTCCAATCACCTGATGACGACCGGAGCGTATAAAAATGTCGAAACGTCGTGAATATGACAACAAAGATGAGTTCAAACAATGTAAATAGTGTAAACTTCTATTTCTCAATGTCGGACTTACGTACAATTTTTCACACTGATGCTTTTTTTTTTCAATATATTTTTAAACATAATAAAGAAATAGTTCATTAAGTCATTATTAAGTGAAGCAAACATTCATAAAAATATTGATTTGCGAGAAACAATTTCTTAAGTTAATAATAGCTAGGTATATTTACCCGGCCTCCCCACTAAGGCAGGGTGTGACACAAGGTCGTTTTAACGTGAGGAGGACCATACACATACGTATGCATATGGATCAAAGACCAAAACTGTTATTTTGGCCAGCCACCACGACCCCCGTCACGCTAGCATCGATATTTCACCAACCTAAATATTACTGATTAGTTAGAACACTCACCAACCCTTGGAAATCACATTTTTCGTAATGCAGGTCTCATCAGAACAATTTCTATAAGCATCTCTTTCTAGTAATCGAGCCTGGTTTGTACCTAAATGGATAACTGTTTCGGAAAACAGATGCTCTAAGCTTGGATGTGCGGGCGGTGTAATGGATAACGGCTCGGAATTGGAAATCTGAGAACCGAGTTCCAATTCCGGTCGGGTTCGTTATATTCATTTACACGCAAATACCCATGGGAAAGGGGTTAATCCACGTCTTCTCCCTCAGTTATTTGTTAATCAGTGGATCATTATTATATTCCAAAAGTTTTTACAATATAAAAGTATTTTCTGGCTTCAAATAACCTGGAAAGGTTGATAGGCCGTAAAAAAACAAAAAAAAAAAAAAACAAAAAAAAAAACAAAAAAAAAAAAAAAAAAAAAAAACAAACAATCAATTATCTTTCTATTAAAGGACATTTATGCAGATTATTTTTGCACTACATTTTTTTTTCTGTTTTGGAAAATAAATGTTCGAATATTTTGAACAAAATTACCTAGCAGTTCCAGGAACATACTAATTCCGAGTATGTTTAATGATGTGTAAAGTTTAACTTAGTACAAAGCTATATTGGGAATATTGTGAAATGGACGACAGTGTTGCGCCAATGTTTCAAATTTGTCTTTGAAATCAACACATGAAATCTTTGTTTTTTACTAGGGCTCGAGCACTGACCATTGGCATTGACGGCAAATACGCAACTACTTCTTCAGTTACCGAAAAAGGCTAATTAAAATAGATTGAAATTCGTACATTAATTTTTGAAGTGTCATTTTTGTAAATTTTATTCCCAATTTTTTTTCGCATGAAGAGGATTTCACGGTATAAATTCAGTTGAAAATTTTAAAGTAGGTACCTCCACGAAATCGCTAAAAAAAATGGCATAGCATGATGAAAAAGACGCCAAAATTGACTAAAACAAAATTTTATCGTCTAAAAGCTTATGTTATCATGAAGAGGAAAGACCAAAGTTTTTTTTCATTATTTTTTAAAAAATTTCCTTCTTTTTAGAACATTCTAAATTTTGATTACAAAAACATTGTTTATCTTTGTATCACCGTCACTAGTAAAATAACATATACAATTTTTAGCACGTTTTTTTTTGTATGACACCCATTATTTTTTGGAAATCTTGCAAAAATAATAATTGTCGGATGTTAATGAAACTTTCAGAAAGTATTCACAGATGATTGAAATTATTATAAATATGTTTTTTTTTTTTTTATTAAAGTCATGGCAGAAATATTTTTTTATTATATTTATTACCTCCTCTAACTAATTTTATGAAAACTCTAGAAATTCGCTCGCGTCGGGTTTAGTGATTACAATAGTTAAAAGCACAAGGCTTTGAAGAATGCAAATCATGTTTTGTTTTGTTTAATTGGACCCATTGTACCTGAAAATCAGCTCTGAATTGTAACATACAAAACTCAAAACAAATATATTATTTAATTTCAAATGCTTTTATTTGCTTTTAGTTGTTTTTATGAATATGGACAATATTTTCTGAAAGGAAAAAAAAATTTTCGATGAAAAATGAATTTTTAATAGTTATTTGTTATTTATTTAATTATAATAGATTTTTACATTATTTGTTAAAATATTGTAAAATTAGTTAAAAGTTAATTAGTTAGGTTTCCTAAATGTCCTTATGAGATAGATCTTTTTTTTGGCACTTTGTAAATTGTATCGTCTTGTCTAATCAGAAGACAGGAAGTAATTAAGAATGTAATTTTGTGTTTATAATCGGGCTCTAATTATAAATTACGGAAGACCAACCAGAATACAATTAAGTTGCGTTATTTAAGTTAAGCATTGTTCTCCGCTGTTACAGCCTTTAATTTTGCGAAACACGTGTGGAGAAGTTTATTTGATTTTTCAAATTCAACTGAGAAGGGTACCTACAAGTATCAGTATCATCTTATGAAATTTATATGATCTTATTTTTAAATTAATCTCAGTTATGACATTTTTTCCATAAATGAAATATCAAAATGAATAAAATGAATGGAAATACAGATAACACAGTAAAATGTAGTAAATGTACATAAAATACTATAATTTTATGTACACTTCTGATAAAATTTCATGAGAAAGGTACCTATAAATTAATTAAATACCTTTCTTATGAAATTTAATCTCATTCGTCACAGTCTTTAATTTCTTTATAATATATTTTCCATAAAGCATCATAAACGTAAAGGTAAGTACAAAAAAAAATTAGAGCGCTGAAAGATTTCCTTAAAAATAACGAGGTAAATAATTTGTTCACTTAAATGTAAAATATTTCACTTTTCTCCTTCCGTAGAACAATTATCCTCACGGAATCCATCAATAGGTCATTCAACACCTGTCAAATAACGCGAAAGTTTATGACCTGCTTTGATTTATTTTCAAATTACATCTTTTCGGCGCAAAAGCTAAGTTAAACTTGGTTCAAAATATTTTAAACAAACATTATAATTTCTGATTTTCTTAAAATAAGTTTTAAAAAAATGATAATTGATATTTAAAAAATTTCAAACAGATTTTCATTGATTCTATGAAATGGAAAAAAGTGGTCAATTTTGCTGACTAAAAAAAACAAAAAAAAAAAAACAAGATTTTTAACGAAATTTTCGGACGTGTTAGGAACGATTAAAAAATGTAAAAATACCACAAAAATACTTTGATCTTTCCTCTTAATAATAAACATTTAAACGATAAAATTTTGTTTTCGTCAAGTTTGGCGTCTTTTTCATCAAGTTATGCTCTTTTTTTTTACATTTCGTGGAGGGACCGATTTTAAAGGTAGTTTCAGGGAAATTTTCTAGAATATTGCTTAAAATATTTATGTTCAATTAGACAGAGTTCGACAGAAATACCTCCCACATAATGGTAAGACATTAGCTAGAGATGAAGACACCATTGCCACATAATGTTTTGGCATTAGTCAGGGAGGGAATTATTCTGCTGTGTTCTGTATTACCTCCTTTGAGATATCACAGTCAATAACAACCAGCTGATTCTTTATAATGTAAAGAATAAACTCATCTCAAAGTTCAGAATTAATAAGAAACCTAAAAAGTCGTGCATGCCGTAATAATAGTACATAATAAAGATAAAAGGAACTGAAGTAGTCGAAACCTTTCCACGTCTAGATTCCCCCCCCCCACACACACACACCAAAAAAAAAAAAAAAAATACGCGAGTTTCGTTTTTAATAATACGATAAGTTTTGGCAATACATGACGAATCTTATTAAATATAGTAGATAAAGACATTAATTAACGGATTAATGACGATTAAAATCATTTGGGATTAATACTGAAAAATAATTTCCATTAAATAAGAATAAGCACTTTCCTTTTGTTAAAAAAAAAGTAAAGAAAAACTGGTTTCCAAATTGAAAGTTAACTCATTCATAAACATCATAAACAAATTCTTAAAAATAAAAAGAGAAAGCTGAATAAACCGGCAAATATCTTCAGATTAAAACAAGATCATAGACGAAACCTACAAACTTTTGTCTGGCTTAGAGAGGAGATTTATTTTATTTATTAGTTATTTTAGAAAGGAAACTTGTCTTTCTTAGAAAATTTATTGCTTGTTGTCTTGTGGTTATTATTTTGTAACCAGCCGAATAACAGAACACACTTTTAGTTTTAATTTCTGTAGAATACCACTTAAGAAGTTCATAATCCCCAAATACAAGTCTTCCTCTTAGACAACACCGAACAATTTCATTTCTAACAAATAGATAATGCAAAAGCTAGCAAAGTTTAAAGACGTTTTAAAAAGAGAACTCTTATAATATCACATCCCTTATTTTGTATAAATCTTTAAGATATATTAAAAATGAACACAGAAGATTACATAATTTTGTAAAAATCAAGACTCAACATTAAGAAGTAGAATACAAAATATAACTTTTGTCATATTTCGTTTAAATGTGCGTGCTGTTAAATATTTACTACAAAAACAAAATAGTTTCGACGATAGCATACTTTGTCGTAAAATCAAACATTTTTCACTTACCTGCGAAGGATGAAAGTTCCTTCCATACAAATATACCGGATTCCATGCAAAGTACTGTTTTGCGAGAAGTCGTGCAAACGGGCATGGCAGGACAACTGAGATTGCGTAGTTGTTGTAGTTGTTGGCTTTGTCGCGTTCGCCAACTGATATTTAGGATGAATCGGCTCCATCGGAAACATGTCTTAATAAACTGAATTCAAAGTTAGAGGCTCCGATAAAATATAACCTGGATGAACGTAAAGCTCGAAATCATTGTGGTACGTCACTGGAGGATTGTGGGAATGGACATCGCTGTTCGAGCAGATTTCTCATCCTAGTTCCGGGCCAGTAATTTCCATATATGGTCAACATAAGATCGTTATTGAAAAGAAACGAAGCGTGTTTTTTTCGAAACACAGCAATAATATACCAGCGTATAGGAAATACGTTAATTTCGCGGGAAGGCGTTATTAAGCGTGCAATTGGGAAAAAACTGACCATGAATGAAAGAGAGAGAGGCGATAAAAAGAAAAAAAGTAAAAGCGATTAGATAAATGAAGAGGAGAACGAGAATTCATGGTGATGAATTATTATTATACGCATACAAGTGTAAAAGGTCTGCATCATGATAGTCTGCGTTTCACTTTCATTGATTTATCCATTTCAGTATGTTCCTGTTTATCTATCTCTCTCTCTCTCTCTCTCTCTATATATATATATATATATATATATCGATCTCTGTAGGTCTACTTCTATATATATATATATATATATATATATATATATATCGACTCTGTATGTCTAGTTCTATCTATCTATCTATCTACGTTTAGTCATATATATATATATATATATATATATATATATGTATATATCGATCTCTGTATGTCTAGTTCTATCTATCTATCTACGTTTAGTCCTATCTATCTATCTACGTTTAGTCATATATATATATATATATATATATATATATATATATATGTATGTATGTATGTATGTATATATCGATCTCTGTATGTCTAGTTCTATCTATCTACGTTTAGTCTTATCTATCTACGTTTAGTCATATCTATATATATATCTATCTACGTTTTAGTCCTATTTATCTATCTATCTATCTATCTTTCTATCTATCTATCTATCTATCTACGTTTAGTCCTATCTATCTATCTATCTATCTACGTTTAGTCCTATCTATCTATCTATCTATCTATCTATCTATCTATGTCTAAGTCCTATTTATCTATCTACAGATCTACTGCGATGCTTAAAGATACTTAAATGATAGCACATTAAGCGTCAATGTCAGTAATTGATATTTGAATTTGAGTAAAGATCAGTTAAAGCTCAATCTACATTTTCGGGCGATTAGTGCTGCACCATCTCACAATTAATACTTTCATATACCGATAAAATCTTCAGTACCTGAAATATGGAAATCTGTCTCTAAGTAAACCAATAGGGTAGGGAAGTAAATAAAGCCGCAATATAACAAGAAATTTCGTAAGGGGTTTTGCAAGAATAGAAAGATTCTATACTAAAACAATATGTTTTAATTGTTGTGAATTTAAAGTATCTGAATCCCTACTAAAAATTATTGATTCGTAACACAATTTTTTTCAAATCAGTCTCGATATTTTTGCTTGACTATACACAGAAATTTAAATTAAGATAATTTAAATCACGGAACAAATACTAGAATCGGTGGGCCGAGTTCAAGCTTCACTTTCACACAAATGTCCTTGGGAAATGCATAAATACCTCTCTCCCCCTGAAGCTTTGGGTTAAATAGCAAAGAAGACTAAGCTCTCGAACTTTGACATCATCTGCTGCGGCAAACCTGGGCTTGACAGGCAGGTTCATGATGACAGCTTGCATCGGGCTGTCGACTTGTTCCCATACATAGAACGTCGTCTTGACCGCTTATCAGCCGTGCGTCGGGCCGTGCTTAGTTTGGTCCCTTTCCTGAATCCTCAGTGCCATGGGTGGCCCTACCAGGAGACGGAGCTCCAGACGGCATTGAGACACGCAAGCTCCTCCACCACGACACGGTGACGATCCACGGAGGAAGTCACATATAATAAAAACAAGGAATCTGTGAAGTGCCATAATCGCCTACATCTTGAAAGGACATGTTATTAAAAATAATGTTTGTCTTATGCCAAATAGAACAGTGAAACGCCACGTATTTCTTGACAGACTTTAAATTCTTTAAACTCTAGGCTTCGAATTCGTGTCATCTAAAAGAATAGCCTGTCGTGAATGCCCAAACATTCCAATAGGGAAATTCTCTAAACTCCAAGCTGCAGTTTTGCCGTTTTTATATTAAAAATGACTATTTCACACTAGTTTCATTTAATAGGGTTGAAATCCAGGGTTCGGTATTTCCAAGTTCGTACATCTCTCATTAAGCTACTTTCAGTAAATTAGCTTATACTGGTCCAAAGACACTACAAAAGATGCCTTCCAAAAGCTAAACAAGGTATTAAGAAACGGGAAGATTTCATTAGAAACAAAGGAAAGAGTTTTGAACTGCTATGCAATATCAATCCTCCTACATGACAGAGAATGAAGAACAATTTCTTCGCATAAAGAGGAGGCTTGACGTAACAGAGATATGACTATACATCAGGATTCTGAGGATACCATGGACAGAACATGTGAAAAACAAGTAAGTTTTAAGGAAGAATGGGAACAAAAAAAAACATGTGTACTTGGAATCAGAAAGTAACAGTTGAAATATCTTGAATAAAAAACGATGAACGAGGGCTTGGATAATCTGACACTCGCAGGACATATTGAAGGTAAGAGGTACAGAGGGAAACTGCGCATAAGCTAACTAACAAGCGTGTGGAAATGGGTAGCAGAGTAAGAAAAGATAGTAAAAAGGCAAACATTACTAAGAGTTACAAAAATAGGAAACTGTGGAGAGCTTTGATCGCCCATGTCCTGAAAGGAAACGGCACAGAGAAGAAGAATAGCTTTATTAGTTTGTTAAAAATAAGGTTAAATTTTAGTGAGACACCTAAGAAGGATCGAACTCGATACATTAAAAAACAATCCGCGAGACTAGTTTGCGGAACATCGCTCTACTACAGGCGCCCTCACTGGCCAGTACAGTATTCCTTAATCAGCCTTTTTCATTGATCATTGTCTATAGATGTCTTTGATTTTTCCTTTGTTCTTATAAACGTGATACACACCTTTTACGAAGAGACTATTTTCGTACACACCGAATAGAAATGATGTGTTTCTGTTTCTGCTCGGAAGAGACAGTCCTTTGCAGCATGACGCGCCTGACTTTTGTGTAAAGACAGCCTTTTGTGATATCCACTATTTTTTCTCTTCGAGGTCAGAGAGAAGACACGTAGCGAAGGGATTTTTATACTTCATTAGCATATATATATATATTTTTTAGAAACTAAAAGATTTATTTACGGTCTTCCGATTGTAAATATTTAGATAATTATCTATTCCGACGTCCAGATACTACCAAGGCCGCCCATCATCTATCTGGTAACACAAGTCTTTCATAACTTATGAAACGAAATAAGCACACAAAACAGAAAAGTGGAGTAAGACAAGGATGCATCTTCTCGCCGGACTTATTTAACTTATACAGTGAGGCTTCCCTAACAGAATTAGATGTCGTACCAGAATGTATTATTAGGGGCCACAAGCCTAACAACAAAAGATATGCAAATGACACCATGCTGATAGGAGAGATAGAAAGAAAACTACAAGAACTCCTAGACAATATAGTAAAGGAAAGCAGGAAGAAAGGAGTAACCGTCAATTTTAAGAAGATAGAATGTATGGTAGTCAGCAAAAGGAATAGCCCAAGATACGAGCAACGAATTGGAGATGTCAAAATCAAGCAAGTACAAAAATGTAAATATCTGAGACGTGTTTTAACAGAAGACAGGAAAAATGAAATCGAAATCCGAAGTAGCATTGGAACTGCAAAAGATGCCTTCCAAAAGCGAAACAAGGTATTAAGCGACAGGAAAATTAAATGAGAAACAAAGAGAAAAGTTCTGAACTGCTTAATCCGCCTACATAACAGAGAATGATGAACAATTTCCTCACATGAAGATGAGACTTTAGGTAACAGTGACGTGGCTCTAGGTAAGGATTCTGAGGCTACCATGGACAGAACATGTGAGCAACGACGAAGTTTTAAAGAAAATAGGAACAAAAAGGATACTTGTACTTGGAATCAGAAATTGGCAGTCGAAATTTCTTGAACATAAAATGATGAAAGAGGAGAATCTGACACTGACAGGACACATTAAAGGAAAGAGGTGCAAAGAGGGAAACTGTGCATAACTTACCTAACGAGCTTGCGTAAATGGGTAGCAGAGTGGGGAAGGATAGTAAAAAGATAAAAATTGCTAAGAGCTCCAAAACCAGGAAACTGTAGAGAGCCACGATCGCCTACGTCCTGAAAGGAGATGACAAAGAAGAATGAGAAGAGATTCATTGGTTTGTTAAAAATAAGGTTAAATTTTGTTTCCAACCAGAAATTTTAAAATCTTGTAATTGTCTCTGTTTATTCCATTCCTGTGGAAAGTTTCTACTTTTAGTGATTAATACTGGCTCGTTCCTATTATTCTGCATTATGTTAAGGAATGTTTATTATCTGCATAAAATTGTTAAACTAAACTAAGTACCTCGAAATATTTTCTAAAAAATTACCATGCGATGATGAAAAAAGGCTCAAAACTTAATAAAAAAAAAAGCATTCACATTATCAAAAGCAAAGAGCGATAACTATTGTAAATTTAAAGTCGAAATTTCTAAAATTCAATAAAACATTAGATAACGGAGAATATTTTCCTAAATTTTTATGATTACTAAGTACGTAAAAATATATTTAAAAAGCGCTCACGTCATTTTCTTCAGTAGAACAACATTAGATCTATCATCACGATGTCAAACGTCAACACTGCTTCTATCGGGTGAAAACACAGCTACTGTCGGGTTAAAATAAAGCACTTACGCGATAACTCAAAATATATGTTTCAAATTAGATTAGTTATACTTTAAATCAGCTAATATTCCGGAAATAAATTTTCAGAAAAGTATTTTTTTTTTTTAAAGTTTTCAATAAAAAGAATTACATTGCGATGAAAAATGATTTAAAAAGGGCGCTAATCAGCTATTTTAGAAAAAAAGAAATTATTTTCAGCCAATTTAAATTATTTTTTGTAATACAGCAAAGTATTTTTTCTTGTTGGAAATATTAAATTTAATCTATTAGTTTAAAATTAAAACTAATGTAAAAGTTTCAAGAACGATTTTTCATTGTTTTAAAAATCATTTTGAGCCTTAGGGATTGCATATTTTTGGAGGTCCCTAAACTAAACCAATTCTGTATTATTGTTACCTAGCAGTATAACGCGTCTTCGACTGTGTGTTTCATTACTGGAAATTTTTGCCGTTCATTTCGAGCAGTTTAAGTTTAAAGTCAACCCACCCGAAAATGAATATTAATAACAACAACTGGGTGGAATTAAGGCACATACTCAAATGGGAGTTAACAATTTGAATGGAGAGTGGCCCTGAAAAGGGCCGTTTTTGCGTCCTCAATCCATGGACCGTCATAATAATAATATACGATAATTTTTATTTATAATATAATTTTTTTATAATTTTAATAATCTTTTGCATTAGATATCAACTCTCTAAATTGATTGTACGCTGTTTTTTAGAGATTAAATTTTGCCATTGATTTTTTCGCAAAGTGTAAAAAATCAGTTCTTTTCGATTTTCACCTTCAAGGTTGTAATTTTTTCCAGCCAATTTGAAATCAAAACCGGCACTGAAAAAAAAAAATTTCATCAGAATCAGATGAAAACTATGGAAACGCATAAACAACATCCGATCACACACACACACACACACACACACACACACACACACATACACGCACACACATTTTGAGAATTATAGATAGAGATTATCTCAATCTTGATATTCAAAGACTGAAATTGTTTACCAAGCACTTCATAATAACGGAGAAGCTCGTTTCGTGGCTCTAGATATCTCCAAAGCGTTTGATAGGGTTTGGCATGCCGTCCTTCTTCGCAAGCTTTACGGTTATGGTCGTTTGACTTAATACAATCATTCCTGTCAAACCGTGTATTGAAGGTCATTCTCAACGGATTCTCCTCCAGCTCCTATCCCACGAACGCAGGTGTTCCCCAAGGCTCTATCCTACGCCCTACTCTGTTCCTTATCTTCATTAACGATCTTGCTGATATCATAGGTTCCCAAGTACGACACTACGATTTACTCCTGCCTCAAAAACAAATCTAGTGTCGCTGACAAAACTAAAGTGGCTGTTTGTCTCGAAACGGACTTCCAATCGGTTGTGGACTGGGGCAGGAATTGGTTGGTTAACTTTAATGCCTCAAAAACAAAACTGCTCTCTATTACTCACCAGAGAGAACCATCTCTGCCTCCCATGAGAATATCTGACGCTCAACTCCACGAGAGCACCTCTTTGCGACTGCTCGGTCTCACATTGTCTGCTGACCTGAGATGGAACAAATACATTGAGTCAATAGCTTCGTCCACTGCAAGGAAAGTTGGCTCCCTGTGCTGCGCCAGGAAATTTTTCTCGCCGGAGTCGCTCCTTTAAATCTACAAATCAACCATTCGCCCTTGCATGGAGTATTACTTACGCTGTATGTGAGGTTTGACTATTAATATATGGTCTGTTTGTCTCAAGGTCATTGATAAAATCCAGAGACGGATATGCAATGTAATTGGCCCTGATCTGGCATCTCGTCTGCAGTCGCTCTCTCACAGACGTGTCGTCGCCTCCCTCTGTCTTTTCTACAAATACTTTCACGGTAACTGCTCCGATGAGCTGCTTTCGCTGGTTCCCAGACTTCATGGATTTAAGCGTTCAACTAGGCTGGCATCTCGCTCTCACCCTTTCACTGTCGAAACTGTTAAATGTAGCCGTCTCTTCTACTCCAATAGCTTCATGTCTCGCACTTCTCGCCTGTGGAACTCCCTCCCCTTTTCTTGTTTCCCTGGCAGCTATAATCTCCAACTATTCAAATGTAATGTCAATCGACGTGTCCAGATGCCTTCATCTATCCCCTATCCTTCTCTTCATCCTTTCCTCTATCACTCCTCTTTGATCTCGCTCCAACTCTCTGTAACCCCCTGCGTGATAGTGGCTTCCCGCCTTGCTTGGGGTGAAACGCTTTTTTAAAAAAAATACCTTAGTTTTGCTTCGTCACACTTACACTTTATGTGAGGTCTGACTATTAATAACAGAAAGTATAGTCAGTCCTATAAAATATCCCGTGATGCTTTGCGCGTTTTACATATCCGTGATTAATCAAGATGTTGACTTTTCACACTATCAAAAAAGGGTTAGGAAGAAAACTATGAAAATACCTCCCACATAATGGTAAGACATTAGTAGCAATAGTATCTTCATCTAGCTAATCTAATGTCTTACCATTATGTGGGAGGTATTTTCTGTCGCACCCTGAACTAGAAAGAGCGATAACAGTGGCGGTTCTATCTTCCTGAAAAAAAAAAAAAAAACTATTTTAAGAATATAATTTCATAAATTGCAACCGACAATAATACTAGCTGTTCGGTCAATGAATGCCGAAAGGAAACGTATCATGTTGAAACACCGGTTCCCATACGATCACCGAAGTTAAGCAACGTCGAGCCTGGTGAGTACCTAGATGGGTGGTGTAATGGACAGCGGCTCGGAATTGGATTTCAATTCCATCTGGGTTCGTTATATTCACTTGTTTCCATTGGAAACGGATGAATTCACATCTTCTCCTTTCATCTATGAATTAATTAGTAAGACTAGTATCAATAAATCATAAATCTCCAAAAACATCTTACAATCTAAAACTATTATCTACCAATGAATAACGTGCAAAAGGTTGATAAGCCTTAAAAACAAATTAAATCAAAAAGTTCTTACAATCTAAAACTATTATCTGCCGTTCAATATCCTGCAAAAGGTTGATAACCCATAAAAAAACAAATTAAATCAAATATATGGAAACCGCCAATCTTACCATTACCAATCTGCTGTCATTCTGTCTGCCTCCACCCACTATGCACTATTTTGAAATCAATATAAATGCTTTTACGACTATACCCTTGGGGACTTATACACAAGTCGAAGAAAACTATACATACACCCACTCATTTTTTGCATTTATTATTCATTTGGTGGCGGAGAATGTGTCATTGGGATTTTACTCACGACAAGATTAAGATTGCGGTGTTGCATTATCTGAACGGGAATACACTTTTAAAAAAAAATCATTTCACACCAAGCAAGTCAATAAATCCACTAAGATGTAAGGGGTTACTGAGTGCGAGAGAATACGAGAAAAAGAAAACATTATTAAGGAGAGAGAACAATGAAAGAACGGGAAGTAAGAAGCCAGAAAATAACGAGTGACATTGCATTTAAATTTTTGAAGATTAGTGCTGACTGGGAAGCAAGAAGCCGGAAGAGAGTTCCACAAGTGTAAGAAAAGAAACTGTTAGCATAGAACTTTATTGCACATTGCGATCGACACCAAACAGATAGTAACAAATACTGTTTATTCATTTTACTTTACAGAAAATATTTAAAATAAAACTGCACTTATCAGTTTTTTTCCAAAATTCATCAGGCTTCGTTTCTTGTTGGCCTAAAAATGATGAGTAAAGTTTTAATGCTCACGCCTATCGAACAGAATGTGATACAAGGGCTACTAGCAAAAATTGCTCTAGCGTCCATGGCATTCCCTCCTTTTTGCGCCAGGTAATTACCCTAGCTGCCCCCACCAAAAAAAAAAAAAAAAGAAGAGGTATTACCTGGGGAGATAATCCTGTAAATCTTCACCCTGCGACCCTTTGTGGGTTATTTAAAGCCGAAATATATTTTAGATTGTAATTCTTGCTGTTTTCAAGTGAATATTGTATCAAAAATTTCTCTTTTAGAATAAGAATAATTTTTTTCAGATGCAATTCCTAATATTTAACCCATAGATGGGAAGGAGATAGGTTCATACTTTTCCCAAGTCTATTTGCGTGTAAGCGAATGTAATACACTAGAGTGAAATTCGAACTCGGCTCTACGGTTTCTCCGAACAGCTATCCATTACACCACCCGCACATCCAAGTTTTCCCTCAACTTAAACGGATAAGCTCATCATATTTATTCATTTAGGATGTTTCTACAGAAACGAACCTCTAACGAGTGGTTAGAACGTTCACTTTCTGACCATGAGTCGAATCTCACCACGGTTGATTTGTCAGGAAGGAGACTTCCTGATGTTATCAGTCTGGAGAGGGACGACCACAGCGTGTGACACCTTTGAAAAGTACCTGAAAACCATACCACGGGTTGACTGAAGCCTTGTGAGTGAAATTGGGTAGACGGAATAATTGGTGGACCATCGATAGCTGTGCTAGCACGAAGTCACAAGTAGTCGTGACCGAGGGTTTGAGCGTGCTGGTCTTGTTCAGATTGTTGATCACGCTAGATAATACGCTCTCTCCCAGAAACTGTAACACTAAGGTCCGCTCAGCATAGCTGCAGTGGGCTCTGTGGGTGTTGAAAAAACGACCGACCGTCTGCAATAGGGATTGGCTAGCTGCCCTAGTAGACAGGTATCCTCGAATACGAGTGGCCAGCTATTACACACACACACACACACACACACACACACACACACACATATATATATATATATATATATATATATGTATGTATCCCTCGTGCCTTCTTATCTTCGCTGGGCCAAATTGACATGGACAAGCTAGCAAATGCTAACATCACGTGATGAATCTTACCTTAAAAAATTACAAATGAATAGGATTCCTTTCATCTTTCATTCCTATCTGCTCTCGCTCTAAATCTTCTGTAACCCCCTTGCCTTGATCGACCCTCCGTCCTTCTCTTTCTCCACATCCCTTCCTTTACCACTCCTATCTGCTCTTCCTCCAACCCTTCTGTAACCCCATGCGTGATAGTGGCCACCAGCCTTGCTTGGGGTGATACGCTTAAAAAAAGAAAAAAAAAAAAAAATTTAACGTTGGTCAGCGTTTTTTGCTCGGTCTAGGTATTCTGGGCTTCGAGCTTTTTACTGAGTAGGTAAGTTTGTTTTAGACATTTTTACTCTTTCTTTTTCAGTATTGTCGTTTTTATTCGACACTGTACTGGATAAGAGTTTTAGCCTTTGACAAATTTTCCGTTGGTTCCAACAACGGTTTTTGTTTTTCTTTAATATATATATATATATATATATATATATATATATATCTTAAAGAAAAACAAATGGGGAAGATAAGTAGAACATTTAATTATATATATATATATATATATATATATATATATATATATATATATATATATATATTGTGACGTAGCCTCGATTTCCATTCACCACCTAGGCGTGAGGAAGAGAAATCCCAAATTCTAGACGAAAATTAGGTATAAAAAGAGAGAGATAAATAAATAAATCAAAATAGATAAGAATCTACTAATGCTTTCAACTTGCGAGCGAATATGTTCATACCCTCCTCTTCTCTTCACAACTTCTTTCCCTCTTTGCCTACTCTTCCACCCACACACCACGGGTCCATGACTTTGAAGCGACCCAACGCGAAAACGACCTTGTTCCGAAACCCCACAGCTATCAGGCGATCGACCATAAGTGAATTCCAGCCATTCACGTGATCAGGCCATCCTAAGGGCCGATTGAAATTTTGGCCATCACGCAAACGATGCGTGATCTCTGCCCCATCCTCCCATGTGCCCGGTCAAGGACGAAGAAAACCCACGTGACTGTCTTTGGGAACAGCAAGAATCGAAAAAAGGGTTTTCAGTTTCCGTCCGATCAGTGGCAGACGAACATCGCTGGGCAAGATCGTCCCGATTCCAAAGTGGACTGCCCACTGAAATGAAAAAGACAACGAAGTCTGTCGACTAGAGACGAAAGGGCTGCTATGAAAACTGTATCGACCAACGAAACGCCTATATGTGATATTGTAAAACTTTGAACACTCCCGAAAGGAACAGAATTCAGGAAAATTGTCGGCCGACCAAAATGTTGTGTTAACCTACGAACTCTCGCTTCGGCGAATCCGAACTTTATGTGAAAACGTCAACTGGACTGTCAGATAAGTTGATTCTCTTGACTTGATCTCCTTTCTTTTTTTGTATATATATATGTATTCGCACGCGCCTTCTTTTCTTCTATAGGTCCCTCCCCCGTTGTTAAATGCATTTCTTTTTTTACCTGTTTGTATATTGGTAAATAAATGTTTTATTTTGAGAACCATCGTCTTGCGTCTGTTCTTCGTTGACTCCCTTGTGTCGCTTTCATTTCTGAGTGAAGACCGAGAAAGGATCCCACGTTTTCTTTTTGAACCCGTGGTTAATCTATATGCTACAAGTTCGTAACAATATATGTATTATAAATTAAATGTTTTACTTATCTTCCCATTCAGTTTCATAGATATGGTAGCCAATCGCCAGGTAGCTTGAGAGTAAAATTAAAAATTCCAGAAATCATATTTCTTAAAAGATGTTGTAGAGGACCGTGTGGGTTTGCGTGTTGTTGAATTAGGGACACGTGCTGTTTATTCCTGCTAGAAGGTCCAACTACAAGAACAATGGCGGACTCAAGTTGAGTCCAACCGAAGAGGTAAAGAAAACAAAAAAGACCGATATATATATATATATATATATATATTGTCATCTACAGACAGACTGTTTCGCTGTATCACAGTTCATCAGTGTGGCTAGACGTCCGGTTGCCTCTGGCTAGAATCGAAAACCGGCTGAATTCGTGTCAGTCGGAAATTTTACCCTGAAGCCGTTGGCGCACGGCAGAGACGAAGGTCAATTTAAGCGTATTTATTTTTAGATAAACACACAGTGACTGAGAGAACTCGATTCGATTTACCGAAGAGTCTTGCATATTAGCCGTAATGGTCACTGTTTACAAACCCACACATCCTCCCCAGAGAACTCAACCGAAATAAATTTTTCAGGAGCATATATATATATATATATATATATATATATATATATATATATATATATATATATATCAACAAATATATGTATTAAACAACAAATTTATAAGTAACAAAGACATCAACATTTGTGTTTGTGTGTGGACGTAAAGAGTTTGTATTTTGGTGAATGTTTGTACATACGTGTATGTGTGTTTCATGGCGTTTTCCCATAAGTGGGCGAAAACGCAGATTTTTG